>JBCEZW010253399.1:0-68309 GCA_039654385.1 Cataglyphis altisquamis | reverse complement strand
GATTTTCGCTCGCTAGAGAAGCTGATTTCTCATCTTCTAAGTGATCTAAATTGTGAGCACTTAGGACATGGGTATCTGTGCGTAGTATCTTGCAAGTATCGATTTAAAATGTCTTTTTTAAAAATGGATCAAATAAATAATTTTTTATGCGTAAATATATCTTCACTTTTCTACTTTTTATTTAAAAAGAAAATTTATCTCTCTTTTTTCATCCTAACGATCGTTAGCAGTTCCGCATTAATTTATGTAATACGACTTCGATCGAGCGTCTTATCAACTCTTATCAACAAAATATGAGTCGACGTGGCTCGGGGGAAAATCCTTCTAATCCGGAAAACGGGAAAACTTGAAAACCGTCGTCTCGATGTTGGGTAATGTAGTTCTGCGAAACTTCTGGGAAACTTTGTCGAGCGACTTTCTGTCGTAACGAAAACTGGATCGCGATTTTACAGTGATGTTTCGTAGATGCAGAAGAATAAGACTTAAAAGAGAAAGCGAATCAGTCGGCTTCGCGATTTAACAATATTGAGAGCTGATTATACAAGATGTTTTCAATTTAAACTTTAGTTTTGCTCGTTTTTGCTTCGTTTTGAAAATCGCGAAAAAAGAAACAAAATATTTTTGCCAAAAAATTTAAAACAAAACACTGAAATTATTAAGTTTATCGAAAAGTACTACAAAATAAAAATTCCAAGACAAAGAATTAAGAAAAGAGAGTGGGTTAAAATCCTCCTGAGATAAAAATAGATTAGGGACAAAATTTCGCGTATTTATTTACAATCCTCTAATTTTATTTCAAGAGTATTTTAATTCACTCTCTTTTCTTAATTTCATGATATTTACAATTTTTATTTCATGATACTTTTCGATAAGCCTAATAATTTTAATGATATTTTAAATTTTTTGGTGAAAAGTTTGCTTTCTTTTTTTGCAATTTTCTTCAAAACGAAACAAAAAAGAGACAAATCTCCAAAGAACCTTTTCTCTTAGTTTATCGGTCGCCTACACGCTCCCGAAATTTTGATGTTTAAATTGAGAACACCCTGTATATTAAATCCTGCATGTTATACGCGCGATAATTATTCAATATTCGCGATAATTATATACTTTCACAAAACTCGCGTTCTCCACAGACTTGAAAAAGCCGATCGTAAGAATTCACCGCGTTCGATTAATCGCCGACTATCACGCGTGTAATGCGTGCTCGATGCATCTACGCGTATGCAATTTGTGCGGCGGATTTGCAAGGCCGTAGCCAAGGACACCCGTTTTCCCGATCCGAGGTTGTTAAAACAGGATGCCAGCCGACGATGTTAGCCGCAAGCGAGTCGCGGCGACATGATTTAGTACCACTCGGCTCCGATCGATTTTTCCTATTCTCGCGCATCCATTTCATCGTCTTTTAATTCCGTTGCCGTGCAACAATTGCGTTAATCATTTTTACGACGCAATCCAACACCGGCGATACATTCGCTGGATCGAGACGAACAATAATTGAATCCCGTGTCGAAGCTAGCTCTGGAACGATCCGCGAGAGTAAATTTATCGTGTCGATTAACAGGCATCGTAAACTATCAATCTTGACGACGTAGTCTCGTAGTATACGAGATTCGCCGTTGACATCGTTATTAAAATGTAATTTTTTTTTTTTTTTTTGGAAGAGCGATAAATGTAGCTGATGAACAATTTATACGACGTCGTTCGTGCATCGCGCCATTAACACTATGCGTCGCGTTGAACGCTCTTGTAATTACGTGCGTCATATTCAGCGAACGATCACGAAAATGTGAGGAAGAATATTTTCTTTCTTACGCGTTTCACAATTTTGTAATATCAAGATAAATTACAGTCTCTTTAAATAATTGAATTTGTCCCGGTTGTGAGTTCATGATGCATCATTTCTTACAGCGTAAAGACATTTTGCATTGTCAATGATATGTCTTAAATTAATGTCATTCCTTAAATTTAAACTGTCCATATGTTTTAAATTAATATCGTGGATGGACTTTGTAACGGAAAATGTACAAATAAATTAATTAAGTGCGTAAAGAAAAATAAACGAATTCTTTTCTAGCCAAGTTACTACCAAAAACTGCCAAGTTAATTTTTTATACAAATCAATTTTTTTAATGCAGAAACCAGCTACTAAACAGAATTTAGATTAAGAAAAAAGAATAAAAATGGCAATTAAAAATTAGGGATATTTAATTTATCTCAAAGAGAAAAAAATAATGAAGAAATAATTTGAGAGAAAAAATAATGAGGAAAAAAAAAAGTCAGATTATATAATAACGAGTTTATCTACAGGTGGTTCAGTTTTCGGTAAATGGAGAGAAAGTCACATTGATTTCAACAGACTGGCCATTTAAATCTCGTGTAACCATTTTGGGTAAGCGACGGGTCTCCTTGGCGAAATTTGGCATGATTCCTCTCGGCTAAATTTCTCACCGGCTGTAAAATTATAAGACTCGCTCTCTAATATTTTTATTTTCAATTTTATTTTCATTATCATATAATTGATATAATAATAAATTCAAAAGCTTTTAATCATTATAAATATTCATAAATATTTTTGTATTAATAATAATTTATTAATTAATACTTTTAAATAATTTTAAATATCTATTATTTCACTGATTGGAGCAAAAATATATTATCTTGTATATTTTACATTATATTTTAATGACCTAGAAACTCGCAAAACTTTGAGGATGTTGAAAAATTTGTAAAATAAATTATTCAAAAATACGAATTAAATCAATCGCTGATTTTACTTTTCTAATTCTAATATAGGCAAAACTCACGTCATTGCCTTCCTAAGAAGGTAATGGTGCACTCAACTTAAGGTTTCATCGATGCCATCAAATTTGCAAGTAAAAAATATGAAAGGCTGCGAGATCGTAAAATTCATAAGAAGATAATTTTACATGTTAATCCTCGCCAACGCGGAATTATTTATGAAGAAAGTTTCGAAAGATCGCGAGAGTTGAATGAAATGTTAATTCGCAAAAACGCAAACTTGAAGAAAGTGTTTATTCACAGCTATCGCATTTTTAAAAGAAATTCTTCTAACAATATAACTATTAAAGAAATAAAAATAAATTTACCGAGCAATGATATAATAATCGAATTTTGCGCGTGAAGGAATTTGACAGCGTACAGTTTGCTCGTATATTTTTTTTATTCGACGAGTCTTTTATTGCGTAAGAAAACATCGAGTCATCTACGCGAGAATGTGCACTTGAAGGTGATTATGTAAGAATCGCTACAGCTTCGCCATATTAGGCTGCAGCTTCTCGCGTATCATTTCATCCATGCTCATCCTCACCGTTACTCGCGATTAAGACTAATTAGCAAATAAGAATAATTGTAGGAAAAAGAAAACCGGAAACATATCATTTTTGGCATTCTATAATTTCTTACATCATAAAAGTACTTGTATTTTTTTTTTTTTTTCTAATACCTAAAAATAATTCAAACAGAAGGGAATCAACATAAATTTATGCAGAAACGTCAAAGTTGTTTAACGTCAATTTAATACACGCGTGTGCGAAAAACACGACTGCCCACGATGGACGCCCACACCGGAGATCCACTAGAGAATTACCGGGAACCGCTCGGAGGTCAAAGACTCCCCCTCGCCTTATCCGACCTCGTCTTACGAGCGAGCGACGTCGTTCCGGCGCGAATTATTGTACCCTTCGGCGTGTCAGCCCTTAAATTATAAGGGGCCCCTCTAGATGTACGTGCTGATGCCATTACACGAGAGGAACTAGTCTCTTCCCCGCCGTTGCACCTTTATCCTTCCGAGGGCATGGCAAGTGACGCGGAATTTTGTATCTCTGTCACGGATGGTAAATCAAATTGTCGGGTGCGATTGTAAAGCGAATTACCAAGCCGTACGACTCACGTTCGAGCAGCGACGATGAATGCAATGTCGGCGAGTTCAATCCGCTCGGGTCGTTAATGATATATAGTACACCGCTAATGGAAGTAGCTCATATCCGTCGTAATGAATAGTTTGTTGAGGTGCAGACTCGCGAGGGTATGCTTGCTTTTATTCGCCGTTATTTTAGTTTATGTGCGAAAGGAATAGAAATAATCGGTGTATTAATATAATTCTCCATTATGACGTTTCTCCATTCAGTTCCTCAACCGGATATTTATCCTCGCTGCTATTCCTCTAAGTCCAGTTTCGCCATTAATTTCACGGCGTCTAATCTACGTTATCGTTGCGGTGATTATCGCGAGCGCGTCTTAAACGAAACGCGTCCACGGCGGAACGTGTTCCGCATCGCCTCGGGAGCTTCTTCTCGGATGTTATTATCAACCGATCGAAGGAGCAAGCCATTCGTTAAAGAGTCAGCGCGACTCGACATATATTTCGCATTCTACATTGTAGAAAAGAGGCGTCAGCTGCGAGCTACGTTGTCTGTCCCTTCTTTATTCTCTGCCCAAGATCGCGTTTAACCGAATGTGATTCAACACAATCGCGCACACCCAATGATTACAGCTCTACCTTTGTGGGCGGTTCATGAAATGTTCGACGGTACAAATTTACGCAAATGCCTGCAAGGCCCGCGGGAAAAACCGATAATTAATAATCCAGTGGCGTGGGTGTTGCCTTATATCATATCGCGATCTGGAGCTTATAATAATTCCGAACAAATTATTATAGTGTTTAATATAAATTACAATTTTAAAAATATAATTTTCTATCCCTTAAAAAAATAAATTTATACAATTGAAATAAATGTCGCAATTATATATTGATTTTTCTGATTTTTTTAAATATATTAGAATGTTTTTTTTTGTTTTTTTTTTTATTATATATTATTATATATTTTATTATATTGTATATATTTATTAAATCACATTTTTATGACATTTATCAGAATTTACAGCGAATTGATCATTGATTCAACGTATCATAAGTATAAGTATGTGTTGATAGTAGGCGTAGCGTATAAAGCTTAGTTTCATATATATAATGTCCCAAAAGTCCTGGATACTTTTATTAACCACAGCCTTGACTAATTCAAAAATAATTTTTCCTCGACAAAAATATGTATTACAATTATACAATAATTAACTGACTACCAATTAAAAATAAGAAAGTTTTCTATAGCAAATTAAGAAGAGAAAACAAAATTAATTATAATTTTTTTTTATTAAACTTTAATAGAAATTTCACTCGAAATTTAATTAGAAAGAGCGATATATAAAATGAAAATAGAAAATAAAAAGTAAATAATAATTTAAAGAAATTGGAAATTAAATAATGATTTTAAAAAATTCGAAATTAAATAATGATTTAAAAATTGGAAATAGATAATGACTTTATATAATATTTCATTACAACAACAATTAAAATAAATAATGTGTCTTAACATATTTTTGACAAGGAAACGCTCTGTTCGCACGTTAAAATCGAAGATGCGAAAAAACACGCGTCCTGATTCTGGGACACCCTGTATATCCCTCTCGTAACGCTGCCGAGAAGCAGAAGGCCTCGCACAAGTCCGGTCACATAACGGTCCAGTTATGGCGAGGAAGCGATCTCTCGCCTCGACACACGATTTCCTCGTTACACGAACGTGTCCTCCACCACCTCCGCCTATCACCACTACCGTATTTCTATCCACTACCCTATTTATATGCTTCGGCCGCTACTGATACGTCTCGTTTCTTCGTGTGTGTGATTCGCGCGTGCGATTCGATATATATATTTTTATTTTTTTTTTTTTTATTACTAATAAACGCGATCGCGGATGATCGTTACGACAACCGTGATACGTGTCGAGATACTCGACCGCAAACAAGCACGTTCTTCGCCGTTTGTGTATACATGGTGGGCGACGATAATAACAATAATAACATAATGGCGTAATAACAATCGTTACAATAACATTAGGAATGATAATGGCTCTTGTTAACGTGATTATCGCGATAATATCGTGCTCGTTACATGGGACTACGCCTATAAAGACGACTTCCTTCCTCTTTTCAAACGAATATTTATGATTTTATCTATTTATGATATTATCTATTTGATCAACAATTTATACCGATAAGATCAGCAGTAATGATTATTGCAAGTTAATTTTATATTTCTGTATAATAATCTTTATACGATAATTTCCCTCTCATTATCTTTCGTGTATGACTTTTAACATTGCTTTCGAAAATTCATGACTTCGTCGTGTGATACGTGCAAATAAACGCGATCCTAATTCTGAAATGATCATAATCCAGGATCACAATGAGCGTAATGAGTGCAATTTTGCATTCAAGTGTATCGGAATAAGCGAGGAAAATGAGAAACGGGACGCTTGCGTCACAGATGGAAGATTGCAGATATCGGCGCCGCTTCTAACTCTGATCGAGCCTTTCGAATAATTTCGAGCCAAGCTATATAAAGCACGAGACGTAATTACCGCTACCGATAGATACCGGAAAATTGGCGCGCAGCTAAATCGATCCAGAGAGGCGATAAACCAAATTAAAACGATCGGTCGAAGGTGCAGGTTGATGCAACGCAATAATGAGCACCCTCGTGATAATTCCATGGCGCTTGTTAAGATAATGGGTAATAACCTAATGGGTTTACACGCGGGATTTTGCGCCGTCGTTGACGGCGAGGCCGAAAAGCGAGAATTACTGTCTCAATCCAAAAGATAAAAAAATAAATAAATATAAAAAATTAAAAGCGCTCTTACTCATAGATTCATAGATCCATGATTGGGGGGAGGAAAAACTCACCAGTTCAGTGGGCATAGTGTTGCAGGATCTGAGAGGCAGATTGTACGTGATCGGAGCGGGTTGACTCCTGTACTCCTGCAGGCAGGAGCTGTTCTTCGACAATCCACGTGGGTAGACCAGACCATGGAAGTCTGTATTGCCCTCCGTCGAGATGTGAACGATTATTGATTCGCTCGCACATTCGATCTGCACGGTACTCGCTATCGTTGCAGTCGCTGAAACACGAAATAAATTAATGAAATTATTAATTAATAGATTATAACAAATATAAGTAGCAGGTTAGATATTATTGTGCGCAAATTATATTTTAGCGTAAAATAAATATAGATTATGATATCTAATTTATATGCATCTATAATTACGTGAATTATCGTATTTGTAAAAAAATTAACTTTGACCGTCAACTTTAGATCAGAGTCGCGCTCCTTTAAATATTATTATTATATATATAATTCGAATATTATTATTATATATAGGGTTGGATAGTAACTAGTTAAACAGTTAAAAGTTAAATTAAAAAAATGAAAAGTTAATGACTTTTAACATAATTTAGTTAATTTTAAGTTTGTTAACTTTTAACTTAAATTAGTTATTTTTAAATGCATTAATATTATTAATCTTATTAATATTTTTATACAAGTTAAAATAATTTATCAATATTAAAATCGTGTGAAAATAGTTGATCGCAGTGCAATTATTTCATTTCAAGTTTGTTGGATGTATTGATTCGCTGTTGGATAAAATTAAAATTAATTTTAATGAGTTAATAATTTTTTAACTGAGTAAATTTTTAAGTAATTTTTAACGTAAACCTAATTAATTTTTGAGTCATTAACTTCAAATTTAACTTAATCAAAAAAAAAAAAAAATCAACTTATCCGATCCTGATTACATAAAATTGTCTTGATTTAATTCGATCGAGACAATTAATGTAACGGCACCTTACAAGAGCTGTGATGAATTTATTCGATAACTACACCGTACACGCGTCGAAGATATACTTGAATGAGCAGCGACGCTCAATGATACGAATCGAAACCCATTGAACGATTCCTATATAGAGCGTGCGCGGCCATTGTACCCGTAGTACGGTAATTTATCGTTATTAATTCCCGACACGCGCGTCGGGAATACGAATCGCGTAAGTTAATAGCTCGGAGTTTAATAACCGGGATTCACCTGTTACGAATCTGCTCTCGATTTCAAGATAATCGCGAAGCCGGAGGATGTTACTTGAAGCGGGCCTAATTACGGAGAAGAGGTCCGATGAGCCTTTTGCGATTTTTTTTTTTTTTTTTTTTTTTTTTTTTTCTTCAAACATTCCGCCGGCAAAATTGTTTTCCGGCCTAACATCCGTGTCTGTTCGAGAATTTCGTTATGGGTGCCGTTTCACAATCCATCATAAAACAGTCGGAAGACGAAAGGGTTTCTTCGATCGGGTCAGCATCAAATAACGATGAAAGCGAACGCGTGACTTTGCTTGAGCAGTAAAACGCAAAAATGAGCACGAATATTTGTACCGATTGTGAGATTGTTGCGGTTGGTCGAATGGGCCGTAGCAATATATGAGCTATCGCTTTCTGTTTAATCCGTTTCGTTTTCGCAACAAACAAGCAACCTAATCGAAGAGTTAATTATTATCTTCGCAATCTTCCTGATATCGTAAATCATTAATTTCGAAAAAAAAAAATTAAATAAATGCAAAAAATTTTAGATGATTTCTTGCCGAAAATTAAAAAGAATCTTTCATATATATTCCTATATTCCTCCCTAAGGAGTTATACTCTTCCGAAGGGGGAGTAAAAATTAAATTTTTCTTTTTCTTTTTTTCAAATTTTGGACAAGCTAAAAAGATGAAATTTGGTTTTCCACTGGTAGAAAGAACACTTCTTAATGTTGTTTTTAATTTTCCCGTATCGTTATAAGGAAATAAAACTAATAATTCCTATTCAATTTTTTATTAAAACTTTTTAACGGATCGGAATATAACCGTTTAAAAAAAAAAATATATATATATATATTAGAAAGTTTGATTCTTTTAGAAACTTTTTTATTTTTTATTTTTATTTATTTATTTATTTTTTTTTTTTTTGTAAAATTAATAGTTTTCAAGACAAAAAATAAAATATATATATATACATATATATATGTCTTATCTATATGTGTGTGTCTTTTTCAATTATATTTTTTACGCTCGGGAAATTATCTCGTTAGTGTGACAGGATAAGAGGATATAATCGACGAAATGTGCCATTAACCAGTGAGCGATTAAAACGGGACTCGTGCACATTCATCGCGCCTAATGAGACTGCGGTTTATCGCTCCAGAAAATTCATTAGAGCTCCGACAGCTCAAAGCGATGAGTATAAGAAGAACGGTGCCTGTGAGTAAATTGGGAAGCTCGCATACCGAGCGCGAGTCGTAATGACAATAATCATTGGCGGATTATCATTATCAGCCCGCCGGAGAGACAATGATGAGAGAGTTGTGAACTTGACTCTTGTCATTGCAAGGCAGTCACGTCCCGGCATATCCCGGTGCTCTCTTCCTTCGCTCGCCTGGAGAATCCTATCCAGACTCGATGCTGTATCGTATTATTCGGGTTATTATCTGTCAGGGAGTATCGTGGATTGTATCAAGGATTACTTCCGCGAACGATCCGTGCGTTTCTAGATAACAAAATATTTTATTTCGTAAAAATATTTTTTTTAGATATTATTAATTTAAAAAAAAATCTTAATCTTCGTAATTATGAAGATGTGATGATAAAAGGAACAGATAATAAATGTAAATATTAAGTATCATGGTTTAAGAAAGTAAGTATTTATAAAAGTATTATTTTTATTTATTTTTTAACTTTCTCTCGTCTCTCTTTCACAATACGAGCAGGATGAGTAATTGCAAAAGTCTTATCTTCAGATTGGATTAAAAGTCACGTTTGACGAGCGTTTCCTTAATGCTATTGCCCTCCCTCTCGTTACTAAATTGAGAAACAACGCTCGATCATCGAAGGAAGCAATTAATGGCACGCGGAAAGTTAATGATGCCGCTCCTCGTAATATCGGACTCCGATCGTTTGATCATCGTCGAAAGTATCGAAATGGGATCCCGAAAGTATCCCGGAATACGTGAGGTCGACGACCGGCCACGATCACGCGATTTATTTCATCTTTTTAATTTTGCGTTTATCTAAAAGAAAAAGGATGGAAAAACAAATTCTTTACTTTCCTTGCAATTTCCGAGAATTTATCTCTGCGCAGTCTATCAATTTTTGTGGATAAAGATTCTTCTTACATCACTGAGAAAAAAGTTCTAACTTGACTAAATGCGTTCAACTAATTATTATTTCTTTAATTAAAATATTTAAGTATTTAAATTAAATGCGATATTAAATCTAATGATGTATTTGACTTAAATAATTCAAAAAAATTGATTAATTTTTCTTAAATTAATTGAAATTTAATTATATTAATTATATAATACATTTTTATTTATTTGCGTTAAATTTGAGATGTCATACAAATATAAGATGTCATACGAAAAATATGCTAGTTTTAAAAACAAAATTGATTATGCGCATTCATAGCGCATCAAAATTGTGAGATCATCATTGCGGTATCATCGTGTAGAATCAATTTTAGATATCTGAGAGATCAATCAGCTGATGCCGGGTCAGGATATGTTACTCGCAAGCGAAATCAAACGTCAACGCGCCACGTGGTGTCCAAGTCGGGTCGGAAGTCGAAGGGTACTTGACCTTTTCGGCTTCTCTCTTTGTGCCGAGCGACTCGGATAAGATTCCACTTGGACACGTACGGCGAATCTGATGTCACGGCGGCGCAAAGCAAGTCCATAAAAATGCTAATGAGCCTCACGTCACGGCGCCGCTTTTATTCGGTTTTCCATTCTCTCGCGACGGCCTTCTTTTTCCTCCATCGTGTTTACACGTCGTACACACAGAGGCGCGGTGTTCTTTTCTTTTTCCGCCTCTGACTCACGAAGAAGTTCCCGAAGGGCGAAACAAAGGCGCGTCGAAGAAGACGTTCCCCTGAGCGAGTGTAATTTGCAAACGACACGCGAGCCACGCTGTGCGACTTCCGCCGTTTGTAGAATCGCCTTCGTATCTCCCCCTCCGCCCCCTCGTTTTCGTCGAAACTCATCTTACGCGCGAGCGCTTCCGAAACGAAGATTGCTGGCTTGAGATCGTGCGATGCAAGAAGCATGCAAGCAAGGTGAAAACTATATTATCGAATAAAAAAAAAAAAAAAATTTGACATGAGAGTCGAATGTAAAATCGCACGTGTGCGATATGCTTTGATTACGAAACGATTGACGTTTCTACGCTCTCCTATATATTTTCGCCTGACAAATATGTTTGCGTTACCTTTCAAGTAATACTTAACGATGATGTAAATTGAAAGTCTCGTGAACAAAGAATAAAATTTTCCCTTCAAACATCGAATGCAAAAATAAATTTGAATAATAAAATGTAATTAAAAAAAAAAAGATGTGAGTTAACATAAACACGTAGTTATCTATTGGGTCGTTCGGAAAGCAATTTTTTAATTTTTTTAATTTTTTCGTTTTTATTCTTCTCTTTTTAAAAGAAAAAAAAAAATACAAAATTATTTTCCGAACGACTCAATATATGCATTTCGTAACATTTTCGTAACATGAAATAAAACCTATATATTCTACCTGAATCTTTCTTATTGTTAGATCTCAGGATAAAGAATAAGTACATAAGACAAGGCATGTACTGTTTACGTATATATGGATTATTCAATAACGCGCACCATTCTTATGTGTGTTCTGTCGTAAAACCTGCCTTAACTAACCGTGCCTTTGGCAAAGATGTTTTTCTGAATTCTTCTGACAGACCGCGGTTCGATGACCCCTCCGTGGTTACGGTATAATTCGTTTAAGTCCATGCGAACACGCAAGTAATTTAGGATGCTAAAATATAAAGGGAAATTAACAGCTTCTATAAATCCCGTTCTATTGTATGCCGATTGCAATCTACACTATTGAATCTCTTTAGCCATAAAAAAAAAAAATATATATATATATATATATACCCTGCAAGATAAAAATGTCGAAATAAAAAATTGTAATTAAATTAAATATAATTAAATTAAATATAAATAAATAAAATTAAATTAAATTAAATTAAATTAAATTAAATTTTTAGACAAATCTAACCATTAAACTTAATGATTTTTACTTATATTGTAAATGACAGCATAAATAAATATTATATTAATGAAACAGATCATAAAAAACGGTAAGGAGTCGTAGTCTAAAAAACTAATAGCGTACCTGTCAGAGTGTCTCAACGCGGACACGCACGGTTATGCAAGAACTCGGGTGTTTTGCGTGCGTAAGATTTTAATGCATCGCGATGGACATGAGAGGCATAAAATATCGAGAATGTAACTGAACGAGCGACGTTCGACTTCCTGTCGTCAAACTCGCTTCGCCGACGATGCGGAAAATATTGCACGCGATTCCTTGAAAAAACCGCAAAGGATACATTTCTTGCAACAAGATAATAGATCGCTTCAAATTTTATTATAACATAAAGTATGGCGCTAACATTAATTTTCCTTTATAAGAAAAATATGTCGTAAAAATTTGCAGATGTATATTTTCGTTGAAGTCATTATCTAATTTTAGCGTGTATTAATAGAATTTTTTATCTACTTTCCGATATCGGAGCAAAAAGGGACGAAGATTTGTGACGTAAGATTTACGATAGCTAGCGACTTGTAAAATCTTCATTGCATTTGCAGCATAATTCCTTTAATATATGTATTTCAGGAATATATTTATGATAATTTCGTAGCCGGTTCTGGAATGTGATCGTTGCATCTTTATTCATGTATACTTTAGATTTTAAAAATATTTCACGTATTAAAAGCATTTCATAAGGTATTTAGATTAATTGAATCCAGATTTCGAATGAATTTTATCTTGTTATAAGAAATACAGCTGATCTTTTGTCCATCTGTCAAATAAACGAAATCATTAATTGCCACATTTATCTAATTTTTATTGCAGTTCTGTATAATTCTTTTTTTTATTTAAATTTGACACAATCTTGTCCATTCGTGAGTGAGAAAATATATACATTTAAATCGCGATAATGATAAATAATTTTGGCTATGTATATGAGA
This sequence comes from Cataglyphis altisquamis, assembly GCA_039654385.1. Classification (NCBI taxonomy): domain Eukaryota; kingdom Metazoa; phylum Arthropoda; class Insecta; order Hymenoptera; family Formicidae; genus Cataglyphis; species Cataglyphis altisquamis. Next base: position 55,371 of record JBCEZW010253399.1, on the reverse strand, counting down.
TAACTATTCCATTTTATCGAAGACAGATAATAGCGATATTCTTTTGAGGCAATTTTTGGAATTGGGCGAAATAATACAAATTCACGACTCTAACAATCAGTTTTAAATCCTGTTAGAATTACAAAACGTGTTTCGACGTTCCGTGCATTATAACTGTTACATTGCACGCATTTTGCATCTGCATCGTCCATATCGTCTTCCCGTTAGCGATCAGCGGAAGTGTATTTGTAAAAATTGTAAAAATATTCTAAACTCTGAAAAAAATACTATATTTACGATTAACTATTCGTGGAAAGATTTTATACATTAAAACTTTCTAAATATACACACTATATATGTGAGTATCCTTGAAGAGGTTAAATAAGTACGTATACAGTGTGTCCTGGACACTCATCGGAATTTTTCTAAATACGAATTGGACGCTCATTCGGATTCACGCATCATTCTTCGTGGCTTTATTTGAGAAAAATTACAAAACGTCTAATAAAAATAATTCTTATAACCGATAGTCAGCAAGAACAGTGAGCCAGAATATTCAATTTAAAGAACGACATTAACAGGTACGATATATACACGAGAAATGTGGAGAAATTACCTATTAAAATTCCGAGATACACATATAAAAATCATTTCAACATATTTTTTCAAAATATAAAATTTCGTAACATTGCATTTTGCATTATAATGTGATATCTCAATTATTGATTAATTATTGGTTTAATTGGAGTTAAAAATATATTTATATAAAAATAATAATTGTTATAATAATAGTCTCGGAATTATAAGTCATACCACTAATAATCAATTAAATTTATTGTTGTAAGATTTTGCACATTTTAATTATGTTTTTATGCTTCATAGACTATCACAAGTATCATAAATAATCAAATCAAATGAGTATTACTTGTAATTTATATTAAATATTTAAGCTTAATACTTAATTTAGATAACATCATATCAAGATATAACAATTAACATTTGCATTTATTTATTAGAATTGTTTTTAGCTAATATTACGCGTATTTCTTATGTGAATCTAATATTGTTATTATCGAATAGCAAAAAGAAATAAAGCGATCCGTTAGACAGATTTAGACTATGTATTAATATTTATATTTACATACATACAAAGAATCATTCGTCTTTCCGCGATCTTACGAGCTTTCTGCTATCAACTTCTTATTCTTCCTATTCTATACTTTGAAATAATTCTTTTTTTTTTTTTATAGTACACGATTTGAGATACATAGTGCACATTATAGCAACAGAGAAAATGTTGACGGATTGGGAATGGGATTATTGTACAATAGAAAACAATATAGCAATATGCTGTATTTGTGGTAAAAATTTTGAGTGTGAAATAGACACAAGTAGCGCAAAAGAACACATAGAGACTCGACATAATCGCAATTGTGTTTCATTAAGAGATAAAACACAACCTTTATCAGAAAAGGGACAGTGGAGATTAATTTCCAAGCATTTCAAAACGTCGGGAAACGGTAATCTGAGGTGCAAAATTTGTAGGAAAATTTTTTTTCTTGAGAAAAAAGCTGACAGACTGATGGAACACTTAACCGACATACATGAAGTTAATAAAGATAAAACGGACAATCTTCAGACCTGGCTATGGACTTATTATAAATATATTCCATATGAAACAGATATAAATAGGATAATAATAAAGCAATTATGCAGCATATGCAATGAAGATTTCACCAGCTCTAATACTTTCATTTTTATGAAACATTTGATCAATGTGCATCAGGCTGACGTACCTTTAGAATTCAGACCAAAGGTTGATGTACTTTCAGAACTCAACACAAAAGAATAAAATAAACAGTGGTACATATTATATTTTTTTTTTTTAAATCATGTATATATATATATATATATATATATATATATATTTTAATTATTATTTGTTGCGATGCAGATTACGATTTACTCACGTATAGTATATTAAATAATTATTATCTCATTATAGCTCATTTCTAATGCTAATTGCTAATGCAAAAATGCAAAAAAACAGAAGATGAAAGGAGAACCGTTTCAGATCACTGCTTAATTGACATTCGTTGCCGCATTGGATTAACATGAATATGTCATATCGCAATTTGTCCATTCATTTGTCAACAGATCGAAATGCATCGCGGATCCAAATGCATCCAACGAGGTTAACGATCAAAAAATTCATAAGTGATTATTAATTTGCATAATCGTCAAAACATCTCGATTCCTTATCTCGTTCTTGTAAGAAACTAATAACGAAAGCGAAGGATTTCAGCTAATGCTTGAAGAGAGAATCCAAAGAAGAAACGCCCTGACGAGCATTTACGTATAGCATCTCGTTATGTTCGTTAAGATTTTCGGCAAATATTACTGAATGTATCTTCACAAAATTTCGCTGAAATTCTTCTCGGACTAAGCTTAGATTTAGATAAAAATATTTAATATGTTAGAAGAGTTTCGCATAACGCATTTCGAATTTCTAACGAGTTTTATCTTATTATAACAAGTATACTTGCATCTTTTGTTATCAAATCAACGAAATCATCAATTTAATTTTAAATCCATTCCATAATGCGATTTAAATGCATATTTTGAAATTCAAGTTTCTAGAACGAGTCTTACCTTGTTATAAAAAGTATACCTGCATCTTTTGTTCAGCTACAAATATACTCAATCGTCAATCGCCAAATTTATCTAATTTTGATTGTAATTTTGATTGTGTAATTCTTTTTTTTATTTAAATTTTATTAAATCTTACAAAACAAAATTTATAATTACAAAATATGCATTTAAATCGCATTACGGCTATATTTACGTTGTATGACATGTACGAGATAACAATTCCACTTTATGGAAAACAGATAAAAGCGATATTCTTTGAAAAAATTTTATATTGAACGAGACAAATTGCAAATTCACGATTCTAATGATCGATCAGCTCAAAATCCTGTTAGAATTACGAAACATATTTACCACAAATATGTCGATGTTTGATGCATTATAACTGTTATATTGTACGCATTTTGCATTTGCATCGTCCGCATCGTGATCCCGCTAACGGAAATGTCGGCAAAATTTTCTCCGCAAGAAAATCTTTTCTACACGAGATATTATGTAAACGCGCGCGTTTGTTAGTATTATACATTTATTATTAACATAACAATAATTTTTCTCCTTACGAAAATTGTGAATCTTTTCCATCGCGATTATTTGCATTGCGTGTTTGTATTGGAAACAAGTAACGTGTTTTATTGTAAACAAATTTTTTTCTGTTTATAACAAAAAAAATGAAGAATCAGATTAAATAAAGACTTCCTTAACAAATACAGAATTTTATTATAAACTCACATGCAAAATTTGAAATTTGTCGAATTTAGTCTGAGTTTTTATGCACATTGTGCGCAAAATATAAATCTACAAATATCCATATAAAAAAGATATATAAAATTTTTTTTTCAGCTGAAAATTTGTATTTAAATGCTTAATAATAATGTAAAAAAAAATAAAAAGTTTTTTAAAATCATTGCGCTGTAAAAAAAATACAGAAAACGTATTCATTTTACGAGAGTTCAAACAGTTATGCTTCCTTAAGGAGCAAATAAAACGGAGTACATTCTATTAAACGATATTCATTCGACTTTATAGAGTTCCCGGTGGTGATAATCAAAATTGCGCTGACGTTTCATATATTAAAATTTCTCTAAACATATACAATATACATGTCAATAACCTTGAAGAGATTAAACAAATATACAGAGGCGCTCTGGATCATATTCGGAACTTGCCAAATACGAGTCAGATACACGTTGAAGCTTCAAACGGACACATTACTCTTCGTGGGCTACTCCTGAGAAATATTATGAACAAACTGCTAACGATAAAAATAATAGTTTTGAAAGAATAGTAAGGCACGATTCAAAATATTTAATTTGAAGAATATTCATGGATACAGTATCCGCAAAAGAGAAATAAGAAAAAGTTTGTTAGATTTTCGAAATAGACGCACAAGAATCATTTCAACTCATTTCAAATAATTTTTTCAAGATATAAGATCTGGTAGCATTGCATCGTGTAAGTATATATTTCAATTACTGATTAATTATTAATTACAAAAACAATATATTTTTATAAAAGAAAAAACTATTATAATAGTGTCAAAATCATAAGTTATATCATTAATAAACAATTAAAATTTATCGTTATAAAATTTTAAAATTTTATAAAATCAACTATTTTTATTTTTATTTTTATTTTTATGCTTAATAGATTTTTTTATCGAGAATTATAAATATTCAAATTAAATGAGTATGATTTGTAATTCATATTAAATTCGAGCAAACTTGATTCAGCCAACATCATATCAAGATTTATTTCAATTAAAATTTATTTATTATAATTATACTTATTTATTAATTATATTTAACTATATTTATTTATTATAATTATTATAATTGCTTTTTAGCTGCAAATATTGCGCGTATTTTTAGCGTGAAACTAATATCGCGATTATTGAATAACGAAAAGTAATAAAGCGTTATTCGTTAGACCACAGACTTAAACTGTATCAATATTTATATTTACATACACATAAAGAATCATACGTCTTTTCGCTTTTTATTTTATCATCATCTTGTCCTCCGTATACTATTGCTTGAAATAATTCTTCTTTTAAATTTAGTGGTACACGATCTGCGATAAATGGAGGATGAGACAAGACCCAAAACGACTAAAGGGAAGAGGGGATTTTACACACAGAAAAACAATGTGGCAATATGTAGTATTTGTAATGAAAATTTCACAATTCCCTTCGGATCTAATGCAAACCTACATTTAAAAACAGAACATTTGATTTATCTTAAATTACATAGAGGAAGGCCCGCAATACATGAAAACTGGGAAATACTTTTTCAATATTTTTATTTAAAAAACAATTATTTAAAATGCAAATATCCAGGTTGTAACAAACTTATTTCTGGACGTTACACCACATTATATAGTCACATAGAAAATGAGCATAAGGTTAAGTTTGATGTGGTGGAGGAGGAATTCAAAAAATGGATAATGCCAATGTTTAAGTTTGAAAAAAATGATAACAGTAATAATTGCAAGTGTTATCTTTGCAGTAGGGAAATTAGGAATTTTAATATTTACATTCTTATGACACATTTGATCGAAAAACATAACGCTACCAGAATACGTTTAGAGACATTGCTCCAGAAATAATGAAAATAATTAAAAGGAAACAATGGTAATATTATATTATTATTTCTTTTAAATCATTTATATATATCTTAGGGATGGTTTGCGACGGTTACAGATAATGGTTTTCTCACGTTTGATATATTTTATTATTTCATTATAGCAGCACATCTCATTCATGCAATAATATAATCTGTCAAAGAACAGAAAATAAAAAGAGAATCGTGTCAGAAGAAAATCACCGCTTAATCGATAGTCGCTGCTGCATCGGATTTTGTTTAACGCGGCATATCATGTTCATCTATTCGTTTATCAACAGATTAAAAAATACATCGCGGATGCATCTAACAGTACGAAGTTAAGGATCCAAAAATTCAGTGATGATTAATTTGCATAATCGTTGAATCATCTCGCTTCTACGGATCTCGTTCTTGCGAGAAACTCGTCACAAAATCGGAGAATATCATTTAGTGTTCGAAAAAGAAATCCAGAAAAGTCGTGAGCAAACATCTACGCATATATATATATAGTTATTAAAATCATTACGCTCCTTAAGTTATTTAAACGAATATACCCGAATGTTTTCTGAATTTTTACGAAATTTCGCAGAAATCTTCCGACCTTAAAAATAGAGATATTAGATGAGTTTCTTAAAGCATTACGATTAATTTACTTCATGTTTCTAAGTTGGATAGGGGTTAATCAATTTTAAAATTTATCAATTTTAAAGCTCGTTACAGCTGAAGACTATAGAACTCAAAATTACGTTAACGTATTCAGAGCACTAAATGGTGGAATTATTAATCTGTCCCAGAAATGGCGCGAACATAGCACGGTTAATGCTTGACAATATAATGGGATTACTACTAAATAAACTTTTAGTTTCCAGTTTCTCATCTCGTCCTTTTCATAAAACGATCTTGAATTTAGATGATCTTGAGAAATACTCCTTTGAATCTTTGACTAATAAGTACATTTTCTAGACTTCTTTGCAACGCAACGATTTTAAAAGAACATTTTTTAAATAATATTAATACAAAATTATTAAATATTTAAATAAAAAAATATCAGCTCAAAAAAAAATTTCTTTCTTAATTTTGCGAATATTTGCAAATCTCTTCTAATTTTAGAGAGCTGCAGATGGAACGGCATAGACACATTCGTTTATCTTATCCAGCATCAAAAGTACAAATTCTGTTATAAACTATATTAATAGCTTTGTTATCCAAGCAGTTTTTTAAAACTAAAAAAAAGAAAATTGGTATATTGAAAACAAGTTTCGTTTTTTTTAATTCATCTTCTTTTTTTTGTTTACAACAAAAATGTGGAGAGTCGAATTTAATAAAAACTTGGTTAACAAATAACGGAATTTTATTATGAACTCGCATGCAAAGTTTGAAGTCACTCCGTCGGACATAGCATAGAGTTTTCATGCATACCGTGCATGAAAATATAAATTTGCAAATATTCGCAAAATAAAAAAATTTTTTTTAAATTGAAAGCTTTTATTTAAATATATTTATTTATATTTAATAATAATGTAGGAAAAACGTTTTTATCAAATCATTTCGCTACAGAAAATCTAGAAATAATTCTCCATATTTTAGCAGAGATCAAATGACTCCTTAAAAGAATAGAATCGAATATATTCTATTAAACGATATTCGACTTTACACAGTTCACGGCGATAATCGTGCTATTTCTTCATTATGTGCGTCTAATGACGCATACGATTTAATTTTGGATATCTCGCCAGACGTACGCGTATACGCGGAATAGATATTTTTTGTACAAAATATCTGATGGCGTTATGAAAATCTATTACATTGAAATTACTAGAAGTTAATAATGTGCCTATATCTAAGGTATCATCAACGTACATAATATAAAGTTTTCAGTGTATGATAAGGGGGATATAATACGCTTGACATTTTATTGCCGTGTGAGTTTTGATTGACATTGTAATAAAATAATTATCGTATTTCACGTGGCGTCGCATTTTAATTCTTCTATGCAGATATCGACGTTATATTTGTATACGCGATTGTAACGCGTCAAGCTTTTATCCTATAATATCAATAATAGCAATTAACGATGCATGCAAATATTTCTTGAATATTTACAGAAATATATGCAGCTAATCTATTTACTCACAACGACATCGAATTTTTACATGTACAAATGTAATATGTATATAATTCAATACATGATAACATTAACCTTATATTATACATTAAAACTGTTATATTGCATTACTTGCATCATAATACCGCTAGTGACCATGCCAGCGGAAGTGACAACAAAAATTTCTTCACAAGAAAATTGTATCTAGACGAGACATTACGTAACGCGTGCGTCTATTAGCATTATATATTATAAATATGATTATTATAAATATGACAGTTATATTTCTCCTTGCAAAAATTGTGAATTTTTTTCCTCCGCGATTGCATTGCATTGCATGTTTATATTCCCGTTCCAGACGCGCCTGCATTTCCGTTTAAAGTACAAATTACGACTAATAAGTTCGATGGAAGAGGTACATGTGTGTGTGTGTGTGTGTGTGTATGTGTTTGTGTGTGTTGCATATATTAGTGTATGTGTAAATACAATTTCCACGAACGATAGAGCATGCACTGGGCCTAAACCGAACATAAAGAATGTAAGTACGTAAGTGCACTGTTTTATGTTAGAAGAAGGGCCGTTTCCTTACATTAAGTTGAAAGTTACAAATTCGACCGTTTCCTTCATTTCTCGTGAGAACAATTAAAACAATTATTCGTCACATAGTTGTGTGACATAATCTCCGAACATAATCAAAACGATCCTGATAAATTTTTTCACAATTAATTATTTAATATTAATTATAACGTAATAAAAATTGTAGGCATTGTTAATAAATAACGGAAATTAAAAAAAATTAAATTTTTAGAGATGTAAAATAATCGAAATATAATTAAAACAATTTTTTAAATTTAACATTTAAAAAGTGTGAGACGCTAAATATTTGCACAAGTTTTTAGATTTAATTACATTTTTACCGTAATTCCATTTATATCATGCGAAATTAAAGATGCAAATGACATGGTTACATTATGCGAATATGGTGAGACCAAGACTTGTTTGAGTCAAGATTCGAGATTACAGTCCCAGATGCATAAACAGGACGTGTACCGAGGAAGGAGATCTTTGCGTCCGAGATCGTGGATGTTCGCGGACAATTGCAAGAGCCTAATACGATCTGAATGCATCATCGTTCAATCTCATCTCACGTGTCTCGACGAAGAATCATCAAATGTAGCATTTAAAAAACAAGAGAAAAAGATTTTATTAGAAGAATTGCAGGAAGATTTGCGAATAACGATAAGCGATTTGCGCGGCACGGATTGCATTATGCAAGGAAGTTACGTGCACATCGAAGGAGATGCGCGCAAGGTTACATTTGATGCTGCAATCGGTAGATAATACGATTTACAATCTGCGATCCGTTACTCGAGCTACACCACTGAATTAGGTTTTTCCTTAAAACTTGTGAGATCCGCGAAAGGTCTCTCTAATTTTTTTTTTTTTTTTTTTTTATTATTTTTGCGTTATCGTACATAACAATTTCATTGAACAATTTCATCCTACTAACTGTACAAAATTGGAAACCAAACTAAAACAGCAAGACGGAGATATATATAAATTCTATGACGTGAGAAACGCGGAAACGATCGCGGAGATTCCGACGAAATTGGATTAGAAATGAAATTGTTGGAGGCTTCTTGCAAGTGCAAGCTTCGCAATTTAAAACGCATCGAGCAATCACGCTCTAGCCGTCACAAGCTCGTAAATCCGAGGAACGGTATAAAAGCAATGCGGTAGATAAATAACACTCCGAGAAAACAATTCATGTCGGGATGCCTAAGTAATTACGACCACCTTTAAAAGACGAGCAAATGGCCTTTTCAAGCTAGTGCTGTTGAAAAAGTATTCTATCATATCTATGATATTTATTGAGTTTAAAGAGAATAACATAATTTTTCATGAGTAAATAATATTATGAAAATAATCAATATTGAATAGGAAAGGATTATTTTGATCGTGGGGGGCAAAAATATCGCTTTCAATTTCATCCCATAAATACAATTGTGCGTTTGATAAGATTCTGATTGATAACATTCTCTTGGATTTTTCCGATTAAAAAAGCCGGCACAACAAACGCGAGTAAGATTATTTAGTTTCCGAAAAAACATCTTTCACAAAGTCGCGCTTATCATGCCGTAACACGGCATGCTATTGTTCTGCTATTGAACAAAATGCAACGGATACAGTTGTACAAATGGCCAGGGACGTATAAGAAACCGGAAATGGCCGGCAATTCAATGATTCAGACAGCAGAGGAACAAGAACGTCATCGCAAAAAATTATATCGTTCGCGCAGCAATAAAGGATACGATAGCCAGCGATGGCTCTCAATTACAAAAATTGAACGAACGAAGAGATCTAATAGTCTCGTCCGTGCTTTTTCGAACCGGGATTGTCCTTCTCGGCGCGAACAAAGGCACCGATTGCCTGCTCGGTTCTCGCGATGCTTATCCGCGTGGCCCTGGCCGGCTCTCTCGTTATCTCCCAACGTTCCTCGATCTCTTCCATCCGCTGTTTAATTCTTCCAGCACGGATATTGCGTTCGTTAATAACCAACATAGAAAGAGAGATAGAGAGAGAAAATCTCTCACGAACAAAATAATAAAATACTATCTGTTACTGATCATTATTTTTTGTATATCATACAAGTGATGTAAATTAATCGTAAAAATAATCGTGTAACGAATAATTGATCGCAATTAAGATCTGAATGTTCGAGTAGAATCACAGCTAATCTTATATCGTTTTACTTAATGACGGTAATATAATCGCATAAAATCTCGCGTCCCGAAAAAAAAAAATATATAATTTCTCTGCCAGTCTGGACGCAGCCTTGATGCGATCGGTGCATCCGACGCGCTTCGGTGCATCCTCATACTTGCAAAGAAACGGCGCTTTTATATCCGCCTACACAAACGGAGATTCCACAGTCGCTGCACGGTCTATCATTCGTTACGCTGCCAGCTCGTCGGGTTACTTATTTTGAATAATAATAACAAATCGAAAAGGCCTCTTTTTTTTTTCTGATGACGTCTCCGACGTCTCTTCCTCCAAGCGATAAGTCGTGTTTCTTCGGATGCTTAATTGCTTTTGTGCACGAGAGAATGAGACCGTGTCACCGCAATGAATTGGTTCATTCGATTACAGTTATTTGTACGTACACCGCATCGCTTCGTGCGATGTAATCGGCCTTCACTACGTAATGATGAGTATTCATTGTTCGAATTACGTCGCCTTTTTTTTTATTTCAGAAGGTCGTTCCTCTCGAACGCGCCTGAGATACAGATATATGTTTCGATAAATCTAAATACGCCGAGAAGAGGCGATGTTTAATGCGCTGTAAAACTTGTAAGGGGGATGGAAAATAAGAATGATGGGAAGTTTATTAAAAACGATGGAATGCTTATTAAAGTAGCATACCGTTTAAACTCTCGAAAAATAAATCCTTCTCCTAGATTTTTTTGCAGCGCAACGATTTGATAAAAACTTTTTATTTTTTTTACATTATTAATATTATTATGTATTTAAATAAAAATTTTCAGCTTAAACATTTTTTTTTATAATAGTGCGAATATTTGCAGATTTATGTTTTCATAATTCGGACTATGTTCGATAAAATTGACTTCAAATTTTGCATGCAAGTTCATAATAAAATTAACAAAAATTAATAAAATCTTTTTTTAATCCGATTCTTAATTTTTTTGTCATAAACCAAAAGAAAAGGATTATTTTTTTTTAATAAAACTTTTTTTTGATCTACCGCTATTTTTTTATTTTTTATAATGTTGAAGAAACGCTTCGATAACAGATATCTATTAATATATTTAACAAAAAAAAAAAAAATTTAAGCTGAAAATTCTTAATTATTTAATAATATTGTATTAATATTTTTAAAATATTTTTCTGTCAAATCGTTACGCGATAAAAAATCTAGAAAATGTACTCATTTTTCGAGGATTCAAATACTACCTTAATAAACATTCCATCATCTTTAATAAACTTTCCATCCTTCTTATCTGTTCTTTCTCGTTGCGGTTATTTTATTCATTATTAAATAAATTTTTATTTATTAAATTAATTATTTATTATTAAATCAGTCGAAATGCTAATAAAACTATCATCATGACATTTCAAGTTTCCATTTTATACGTTTCTTTATATCGATATATGGTTCATCATTCTAAAAATTCTTATCTGATCTGTATCGTTGTTAAATTCGCCATGGACCTCTTTGAAGCTCAATCAAGCACGGGCAAAATACGCACGTACATCGCGCGATCCCGATATTAATCGCACGGTGCGTCAAGCGCGCGTAATGTATATACGCACATTTCGCAGCGGAATCATCGCTGCGCGAGTACGGCGCAATTACTTCGATTTAACATCCAAGGTCGACGATGTGCAGCGGAGATTTCTGTGTGCAATGATATATCCAACCGTGCTATTCGTCGCGAGAAATCCTCTCGTTCCCGGCGTCGCCGAATCGCTTACCGAGTATTAAACTTTTCGCTCCGATCCGACCAGTCGATTTACCGTGCCGACGTGATGCTTGTTCCCATAATTAATGACCTCTAAAGTCGCGTCTATTTGTGGTCGCGGAGGAATCATCGAGAAGAGAGCCAAGAGTTGCCTTTCAGGGTTGGCCTCCAAGGTCCCTCGCATATCTCCGCGCGATTCGTGAGAATACATCGCTCATCTCTCGGAAAAGGAATTTATCGTGCATAAATTAATTATCTTAATTATCTTTAATTTTAATCGATACATGCATTCGCGCACACGCGTCAATTAAGCCTTCTATGCGATATGTAATCACCGATGTTTCAATGAGATCGTACCCTCATTTCACTTCAATTACGCGGCTTGTTATATTATTTTTTTTTTTAATGCTTCAAGAAATAAGAAGAAATAATGATCGATGAATTTTTATCAATAATAAATAAATCTTGTGAAATTAATTAAAAATGACTTAATGAAATTCAATCGGATTCAAATGGATAACGAGAGAAATACAAATGAAATAGAAAGAATGTTAATAAAAATATTAATAAAAATTAATATCCAATGATTCTCTTACAATAACTCTCTTTTTCTATGCCTGCTTTTTTCTCTTCTCTCTATCTCTCTCTTTTTTTCATTATATTAAAAATTTTTGAAAATTTTTTCAAGCAAGGCAGTGAGTGATTGTATATCTCAATAAAACGTTAAATAATGTAATAAAAATAAATTTGGAGAAAAAAATCATGAGAAAATATATATCGTCCGAGATAACATCATAACATACAAAGCTAGCGAGAATATAAAAAAGAAATTGTACAAAAACGGAGTCATCGACCGTAGTTGGGACTTGCTGTTCGAGACATTATTTCGCGCATACTCTAACGGCTCCTCCGCTCCACCAAATTGATTCTTACGCAAACAACGTCTGGACAACACGTTGTAAACCAACACGGATGAATTGGCGTGGATTTCACATGAGAGGGATATACCGTTATCAGTTCTGAAATGAACGGCGCGGCCCAACGAACGGCGCACATTGAACTCGCTTCTCTTATTGTTAGAGTCTCTTCACATCTCATTGCGAGCGTCTTATTCAAACCCTTCAACGATCCTTTTTTGGTATCTCCTCTCCACGAAGATCCACGTTGAATAGCACGAGAGTAATTCCGTCCCCTAATTGCGACGATCGCTTATCGACACTTCGGAGCTTCCGGAAAGAGACGCGGCGAACCGTAACGCAAAATCTTCCTCTCGATCGGGGACGCAATCGCACAAACGATCGCTTCTCAAGTCGATTCATTGTCCTCCACCGGATTACCCGTGACTTACATCGTACACGTTATTTTTTCCTCGACACGGACGCGCAGCCGTGACGGGGAAGACAAAACAACATATGCAAACGACATGCAAACGGCAGTGTAGAAATGCAGCATCACCGTTGCATCGTCATCAGCGATTAAGGAGATTAAGGTGTTCGGGAATATTATTCCGTGTCGCGTCAACGATTTGAGATGTACGATGATAAAAGACAGGAAAACTCACGCGTTTCGCGAAAAATAATTTTCTTCTCAAGACGCATAAATCAAAGGAAGACTCTTTGTATGATCAGATTTGTATGATTAAATCTTGTAAATAAATTCTCTGATAATTCCCTGATCTTCCAAGTATTTTCGTGCAAAATTCCAGGTAAATATTTTAGAGACTTTTTAAATCAATTTTCTAAAATAACTCTTTTTATTGTACGCGTTTTTCTTTAAATTTTTTATTTATACGAAAGAAAAACGTAAAGCTACTTAAGTTTTGAATTTTAAATTTGCAAATGTATTAAAAAAAAAAACTGCATTGCTTTCGTAAAATTTACAATAAAAATATTTATTGCATGTTTAATATTAAGACATTAAATACGTAAACAGGAATAAATATATATTCATAAAATATTAAAAAAAAATATAATTTACAACTCGATTTATTACCTATAATATAAAAGCAAAATTATCAAAGAGAAAATTTTTTATTGAATTCCCAGAATGCCAATAAAATTCTATAAAAATTCTCTAATTTTTTCAGATACAAAAGAGATCTCTGATAATTCTAGGCTTTCCATATTTTTCCAGGTAGTAGACATCCTGATCATTATATAACTCGGTCGAGAAAAATATTCGACGATTTACTTCATTCGCGCGTTTAATTTGGCTAACGGTCCACAATCATTAACTACGGATTATCGTAATTGCACGTGTCAGGTGTTGATCTTCGCATGTAAACGGATCGTGAAAACCGATCGGAATAAATTCGCAGATAACGGGACACCGGGAGACGCGTTCGCTGTTGACCGTTTAATGATCCCGCAGTTGTCATTAAGCAGGATCATTTATAACCTTCTGCTCCTATCCTATTTACGGTCCTCTCGTAATTGCTGTCCGCGCGGATCATCCACGATAATTGCAGATTTATATAAGCATACGTCATAAGCCATGCACCGTAAGCTATACGCATGCAAATGCATTAGAATATTAGAACACAATTATTAGTCATCGCGGAATCGACGAGAGGAACTATCGCTAAAATTAACGCTAACTAATTAAATTTATGATCGAGTTCGATTTATCGCAAATGCGATCTACCAGACATAATTGCACAAAGCATCTAAAAAAGCATCTAATTTGCAAAATAATAGCTTTAATTAGAAATTCAAATTATTGAAAAAATTGCAAAGTCACTGAAAAAAATTCATTGTTCTAATTTTCGTTAAATATTATTCTATTAAATATAATAGCTATTAGCATACGTCATTGACTAAATTATTGAATAAATTATTTGTTAAGAGTATATAAAAAAATAAAGCATAATTATTAATCTAATGTGATATATATTAATAACGCTTGATGAGAAAAAAGATTTGTAATATGAAAGGTTAATATAATAACCAACTTGTTATCTTGCTTACGGGGCATGGAGAAAAAGTCAAACGGATGACTATATCATTGAAAAAAAAAAGCACCGAGTCATTACATCTGGTCTATCGAAGCGTCGAATTAATCGCCGGCCGTGACATAAATGCGTCGTAATGATGGAATCAGATTAAAAGATAATGACGTCGAATCAATGGTAAAGCGTAATGTACATTAGCCGTCTGAACATCGGATTAATCACGTAAAGTTAAGGGAATAATTAATGCGATGAAACAGCACGGGATCGATCGGCGAAGATCAATCATGATGAATGAACGACATTCGACTACGACGCTTTAATTATTCGATTATCGAAATACTTTTCCATAGTTTTCACAAATAAATTTCGCCTGCATGTACGAGATAAATTATCATAAATCGTGGCACTAATCGCGAAAGAAATCGATTACGTACGATCTTAGTACGTGGGCGTTCTTGGCGCGTAAATAGCAGCGAATGAATGTTTCGCGTAGACAGATTTACGTAGCCAATTCAACTGGCTGTATTTCTCGAGAAAATTCATAGGCACGAATTCTGCGTACGTTCTTACATCTTCCCAAGAGGCGTAAATGATTTAACAAGATCGTAATTTTCTGTAAATGCAATGCTAAAAATCGATAAAAATAATCTTTAACT
Organism: Cataglyphis altisquamis; assembly: GCA_039654385.1. Lineage (NCBI taxonomy): Eukaryota > Metazoa > Arthropoda > Insecta > Hymenoptera > Formicidae > Cataglyphis > Cataglyphis altisquamis. The sequence continues at coordinate 39,952 of JBCEZW010253399.1, read as the reverse complement.
AGAAATATTTTACTTAAAGATAAAAAAGTAAATGTCAAGACCGAGACAAGCCAATAAATACTGACGTATTTACGTGCTATAAAAGACTAAAATTAAATTTATTGTAATGGATTTAGAATTTTTGTTGTTGTTTTGTATAAAGAAAAATAGAATATTTATGAGAGAGAGAGATGCAATTTATCTCATCTAAAATCTTTGCATTTTTCAAAGTCATAATTAATTTGTAATATATAATCGGTAATAATTTAGTGCTGTTTATAATTATATCTAAATACGTGTATATTAGTAGTTTTGACAGAAAATAATTAAATAAAAAATATGTCAATTTTATTTAATTACTTTTCGTTTTTACTTGGTGATTATGTCTTGTTTTTATTATGCGCTCTAATAACACTCAAATATTAATATTTTCTATTATTATATATACAATTATTACGCACTAATAAGTAATGATAACTTTATTCAGTATGAATGTAAAGACGGTGCAAATTCTTCAAATGTAAGAAAATAATGTATTCAAATCTCGATTAAATACGAACAATCTGATTCGCACGACCTAGATTTATGTTATGACGCATCGCGCGACGTTATATCTTTTATTATATTATATTAATCTGATTTTTTTTCTCAGGAACTATTTTCCAAGTGACAGCATCTTTTATTAATTCATTAAAGAGATTTGTTTATTTTTCTGATATTGGAAACCGTATTTATACGAATTTCTTTCGCTTTCAAAATAGTTTCCAGTCTGTGATTTAAGAACATCTCTAATAATATAGCGCCAATTAAGATTGCGATTTTTTCCAATGGAAAGTGATGTTTTCTCGTTTTTAATGCGTGTCAGTCGGTCGTATGAATAATAAGCAGAATAATTTATTTTTCAAGGCTCACAATTTTTATACATACAATTTAAAATGAGAGAAAAAAAATGGCAATTAAAAGCATTTTTAATGAAATAAATTTTTAATAAAAATTTTGTTGACATATTGTTTTAAAAATACTTTAAAAAATGTTTTAATAAAATTTAAATAAAAATAAAATTCTTCATAAAATTTTAGAAGAAAAAAATCTGTACAAAAGAAATATAACTTTTATTTCAGATTATCTTAATCGGAATAATTCTTCGAATAACAATTCGATAACACATGATGCACAAAGCAAAGCGCATAATTTCTTTTCTCTCCCCTACATACATTATTATATTTTAACAAAATTTTAAACGTAAACGATTTTAAAAACTTGTACACGTTATATCAATAAAACATTTTTATTAGTGTCACTTCGTCAAGAAAAATATTCTTTCTATTCGATTTTTAACAGGATGTTCCCTCTTAGATATTTAGCATGGTAATCGGATAGAGTCAAACCGCAACTGCTATTGTAATGCATGTGAAAATAATAGCGCCTTGTTCTTCGCGTTCGCAAATGAACTTGCGAAGGTAGAGGCGTAAAAAATACTTTCTTTTAAGGCGCAGTTTCTCTTCGAGAGTGAAGAAATAACAGTTCGAAAGGCATCAAACAATGCTCCGACTTCAATAGTGATTGCTCATTATAATGTAGTAATAAAAACACAAATTTTTCTAACAAACTGACGAAAAAAATTGTCCCATCTCGCTTGTGAATAAAATAAAGTATATATAAATTGTAAAGCATAGATAAGCGTTTCTTATCAGGGCAGAACGAGAAACAATTTCATTTCCCTGTATTTCACGTTGAAATTCCAGCGGAACAAATGACAAAAAGTAAAAGTCTGAACGTGTCCGCAGAATCTTTGACAATGGATTTCGATTTGTCATTGTCAGTAGAAAAAGCTTGAACTTATCTCGCTTATTAATCGTCATCTTAATATGCCAAAGCATCCCTTCCTGAAGAAATTACGAATCCGCAATCTACTTTCTCGATTGGAACATTATTTTAAAATTAACTTGTACCAAAAACTTGTACTTGCAACATAAAATATTATATTAATTTATTGCGTTATCGTGACACATTGTAGAAAGTTATTTTCCCGATTGAGTTCTCTTAAATAAGATTAATAAGTTAAACAAAATAAAAATTTAATTATAAATTTTTCACTTTGTTTTTCACAGGAACGGATTTAGTGGATAAGATTAGTGCGATTTGTAGCGATTTTATCTGATCTATAGTAAAAAATTCACACTTTCATTGAGATTCCTATCATTCGGTATTGATATAATCTCGAGAGCGAATAATTCGGAAAACATTTTAATGTCAAAAATGAAGGAACAATTAACTGCATTAACATAGTTTAGTCTTGTAATAATATTAACACACGCATGTAGGGGAGCGTCTTTTCAATTTTCAATTTATTTTTCGAATAATAAATGCGGGATTCCAGCAATAAATCAGCGTTCAATTGTAATCATACTACAAAAAATACCATAGCAATAGCCGACTTGTGCGAATGTAAACAATATGTTGTCATTCTCGCGACGAGAGTCGAGCGGATAGTATCGGCACTCGTTCCTTGTATTATCTCTCGAAATACGAACACGACAAGGAAATAATATCTTTGTAAAATTAACGATTAATCGCACACGATACGTACTTCATTTTACATCGCGACGGGAGAAAGCGAAAATCATGATTACACGAAGCTAAGATCGGCACATTATATATTTTGTTATTTTGCGACGGAGAAATGCGAGAATCACGAAATTGCGATTCATTTGACATTGAAAGATCGCGAATTTTATTCACACAATACTAATTCTATTGCTGACGACAAATATTAAATGAATTTTATGCAAATTTTTATTTTATTTTTATACAAATATAAAATTAAAAATTTCTCAAATTAAAATAATCTCTCTCTCCCCCTTTCTCTCTCTTTCTCGTGGAACGGAATACATATTACAAAATATATCATTGCTTTAATGATTCGAGTTATTAATTTCGATCGAATAAATTACATATGTATGAAATACGAATTTTTTAAATATATTATTAAAAGCGTTAAATTTATTAATAAATTTTACGACGTATAGCTTGCCATTGTTTACAAACTACTTTGTTGTTAGTCGCATGAGAAGAGAATGAATAGAATTTTGTTTACATATATATAATAACTTTGTATAAAATTCGTGTCAGTCGCGCGGTGAAGCTTGAGTGAATAGGAACATCGCGAGGTACTTCACATATAACTGTATTGTATTTATCTCGATTATTTTCATACGAACAATTAGAGATTGTCAGCACAGTTAATTAACTGTTTGTTGAAATTATAGCATTGTATAAATTCGCGGACGCGCAATTTTTCAGTGTCTTCTGATCGTAACTTCGTGATATTCATGTTTTTCCTTTTTCGCAATACAATAAAATGAGTAACATGACAAAAGCAAATTTTAATGCCGAGAATACCGTACGAAGTACCGTGCGATCTGCGTAATCTAAAGATTAGCGCGATCATAACTGTGTTTTCGCGAACGCGAGTGTCATGAAGAAGAAGCAAAGAACAGATGAGAAGGAGACTCCGGAAAGCAGGATTGAAGTATTTCGTAAGGTAAACAATGGATAATTTTGTTAATTTATTATTTATTATCAGTAACATAAGTTCGTTTTTTAACTTCGACAATAGTACTTCATTTTACATCATTTTGAGATATAAGAGCTGGCCAGACGTTTCGTGAGACGTACTTACGATAATATTAGTGATCGCGCACTTCGAATTTTTTTTTTAATTTAGCGTCTTCATCGCGAGAAAATAAATTTGGATGTATAATATACGATATTATAGTAAAATACGATTGAGCAAGAAATATTATATATGCATGATTATTTCCTATATCATTATTATAATTCTAATTAGTTGTCATAAAATATGGGAAAAAAATTGTCATATAAATTTTTATATTAACAACAGAGATATATAATTCTGTATAAATTTTCGATCGTGCAATTTTCCAGATTATGACCATAAATTATGTATTTTTTTATATAAAATAAGTATGTAATTAATGTCGGAGATGTAATGCCGTGCAATTAGTGTATTCTGATAATTAATGCTCAAAAAATAAATTGCGAAGGATTAATAGAAAAAGAAAAAACGCGAGATGTCATCATAGGCAATGACAAACAACTATAAAGTGAGGAATTTATAAATTTATTAAATTATTATTTGTTATCCAAAAAATACTAATAGATATAAATTATATAAGCAATTACACACACAATTGCTTACGTGATTTGTTATATTTATTAGTATTTTACAGAGTGTTTTACAATACCACAATTATGCATTATCAATAAACGTTAAATAATTTATCTTAATTTTAAAGAAATATCGGTAAAAAAAATTTAAATTTGATAATTTTTTGAAAAATAATATATATATATATACACAGAGTATTCCAAAGCTCGTGGAACAATATATTATAGCAAGAAAATTTCAAAAAATTAAATAATAAAAATATTGAAATATTATTTTCCTTAAAATAATTCTTTTAAACATGAGAATTTAAAACTAGCTGATCATAGGTTATATTTAGACAGTTGCTCATCTGTGAATCGAATGTAAAATAATATTAATGATTGTACGAGATTCTGGCAGCTTCACCAGGAGAAGAAATCGGGATTAAAGCAACAAATTAATAGAAAATTAAAATTTATAATCGCGTTACGCATCCAAATTTAATTTCTCGGCGTGATATTATCGGATTAACAGAGATTGAATTCGTTGGATTCACTGAATTGAGACAAAAAAACATTTGCGAAAATATTATTTCGTCGATAAATAAATATATGTATAAAGGCACGTCTCTGTAGCTATATATATATATATATATATATATATATATATATATATACCGTGTATACGTTGTGTATTTCCGCTGATTCGACAGGTGAAATTCAACTCGCGGTGAATCGCGCAGTAAAAGGCTGAAAGTGTCCGCCGCCTGTTCATTTACAGGGACTTTCGATTCGCGTCGATTGCCACGGTGGATATCGCGCTTGTTGTACACTCGTCGTTCGGTTATAATCATCATCTCGTTTCGTGGCATTTACATCTCATATCACGTTCTCCGTCTGTCCCGCGAACGCGACTTCGCTCCTTTCCACATGAGAATCTAGGTCGCGCGACCGCGTTCACCTTCTAGCAAAAGCAATGTCTTTCAAGGAAGGTCGTCGGTCGGTCTCGTCTGGAAAGGCTCTCTTCCGAACGACCATGCTTTTCCCTTTCGTTAAATTAAATCCGTTCGCGATTCGATTAATTACCCCCGATCTCGCGGACGGACGTAAAAAAGAAAACTTTGTGGTCGACCGAAGATTCCTTCGGTATCGCCAATGAAAAAATAAACTTCCCTTTCCTTTTTGTCGGCTATTAATATATACGAGTTTTGAAATGGAATCATTTTCTTTGCTTGTTCATTATCGCGTGTAATAGTTTGATAATTAAATTTAATTAATTGAATAGAATGATTTCTTTAATAATCATAATTATTATTATGATTTCTTTAATAATTATAGCAAAGTTTCTTACAAAAATTTTTTAATATTTGCATATTTCAAGTTTTTATATAATTTGATATATATTTACATTAATATTGATATATAATATATAAAAAAAAAATAACATACACTAATATTAATATTTAAATAATATTTAAACAATATATAACAACAGTAATATTTAAATAATATTCAAAGTTATATTTGTTAACTAATTAAATATATTAAACAAATAAAATTTCTAAATGATTTTCACGTGTGTTATTTAAATATGATTAATCCAAGCGCGTAAGCAATTAATCTGAGTGATTAATTATGCCTCTTTCTATCAAACAATTCAAGAAACTACGGCGGCAGATCAATTACTCCTTTCTAGTAATTACGTTTACCACCAAATTGTTATATTTCGTTACCACGGGTATCCCTTTTCGAATCATTGTCATCAGCTTTATTGTGCCGTCATTAGAAAGTGCGCATCGTGTGGAAAGCGTCCACTTTTATCTGATTATCCGGCACTTTGGTTTCGCGAGAGGAATAGCACGCGCGATTTTTCCGCAGGAGAAAATCCACCATACGACGGCTTATATTTCGAGGTGAAACGAGAGGAAAAAAAAAAGAAAAAGAAAAAAAAGAACAGGGATCGAGAGACGCGTCGCGAATTTTCGCATACACGCGAGTTTTGGCGCCTAATTCGCTCTAATTAATTATTGCCGGTCGCTAATAATTAGAAAGTAAGTCTCGCATTGTATATGTACTCACATGTCGGCAGCTGTTGAGGTATCTGGGCTGCGTGTGCACCGCTGTGCCTCGTTATTGTGATCTGAAAAGAGAGAAAAGGCAACGTGTCTTAGATGCTTTCGCATAATAAGATACAATTGTTAGCGCTTAATCGCGCTATCGCCGATGTTGGCCGTTAATAGCGAACGTGAATGCAATTAGAATGCAGGCGCAAGATACACGATATTGTACGTAACACGACGATACATGCGTAGAGTGCTTCAAATAATTTAAGGCTCGAGTAAGAAGACGTTAATAAGCTTCAATAAAATTCCCTCAAGGCTGCATCTAGAGCGCGATCGAGATTTAATTAAGCGACATAAATATGTGATGATGCAGCCGACAATGGATGAAAGACGCGGAAAAGAGATTTATAAAAAAAAAAAAAAAAGAAAAGGAAAGAATCGTGGAAAAGGTTACGTAAAAAATTCTAGATATATAACCGACGTTAGGTAAACACTGAGAAACACACGCGTGGAAAAAGAGAGTGGTGTCTCCGTCACTTTTACCGCTCAGAATCCGATCCGTGTTTATCGGCAGATTATTTACGGTGACGGCAGCAAGTTGCCACAATTGGCAGTGTGATATCATCGGCGCTTGTGGTAAAGCCAAATGATGAAATAGTTGCTTCGAGAAAAAAAAAAAAAAAAAAAAAGTACCGGACTCTCTTGAGAACTATAAAACGCTTCGAGACGAATGTGTGTCTGGCCGCACATTAAAGTAACGCTCGTAATTACGATCAAAGCCGGGATGTCAGTAATAGCAAATAACGATCTATCAAATTCAATCCTATATCTGTAAATTTTCTAAGCAATTTTACGATATCATTATAACAATAATGCCACAACGCGTTTTATTGTACGCGTCGTCGTAAAACGATTAGAGCGCCGGTTATATCTCCTTTAAGCACCGTTGATTAAAAAGAACTACTACCGTAATAAGTGCAAAAATGGAAAACTCATTTATCACGATGTACCTTAATACGTATCGAAGAAATTGGCGATGAGATTGCCTATAATTTATAAAATTAGTAATGTCAAAAATTAGTAATTTCAAATGTAGTTTCAAACATTTTTGTAACGCGTCATATGTGATAGATCATACAGCATATTTCCAAGCATTAATTTAACCGACGCCGATGTGGGATTAATCGATGATTGATTATCATTCGATTAAAGAGCACGATATGAAAGTCTTATGAAAATGTCAAGCTTGACTAGATTCGAACTTGTCGCGTTATTTTGCCTCTCAAGATATATGAATCATACATTTTTTATTTCCAGTATTAAATTGTTTAATATTTCTACAATATTAGATTATTCGATGTCAACCGGACTATCGCGGCCATTAATAAAAATTCGCTTTTTTAAATACCCGATTATCGTTATCATTGAAATCAATAACTATTCGGTTGCAGGACTTATAATCTATCGATATTCGTAACAAAAGAAAAATTATTTTCTAAGGTTGCTATTATGTGACATTTAAAATCATAAAACAGTAAGGTTGTCTTTCAACCTGGTGGAAAGAGAAATGAAGTAATAAAATAATAATTAATCTTTTAAATGAGACGTGGGGAAGCTCCTGCTTACAAGATTATAAATGAAGAGTGAAAGACAAGACTCTTCCTATGTGAGAAAACGCCCGAGTGTAGTCCGATAATGGAAAAGGCGTGCAACACATTTAATATATCCGCAAAAAATATTCGCCCCTAATTATGCTATCCGGTGAAAAACACGTAACGACACAACATAGCCTTTATTTTTAGACTAACGAGCGACGCGACGATGCACGGGTACCGTAATTGCCTTCCATTCATCTAATTCAAAACTCATTACTATACTGCATCTCGGAGCTCTGGTAATTTCGCGTAACGCAAAATGCGCGATCATAATGCAATTATTAAAGCGAGAGATGTAGCTTGTAGGCGATTTAATTAGCGCAAATCGCGGTTTATGCGCTCGCATGAATAAATTTTTATTTTTATCGCCGATAACTGACTAGATATCGTATGCGTCGTGAAAACTGATCTTTATACACGCGGATCCTTAGAAAAGTCAGTAAGAGGAGTGATGGTGAACGAGCGTAAATAATACAAGGACGATCGCGCCTCGACATATAATTTCCACTCGTGACACACTTTTATTTCCCTGTCGCTTCCAATTTAGGTATCGAACGAGTGGAGTCAGATGTATTATATATGACAGCCGATTTTTCCCTTCTATTAAACTTTCGCCTTTCTTTTTTCCCACGCGGAAATTGCTCTCGCGCATAATTATATATATATATATATTGGAATATATAAAAATTATTCTGCGTGTAGACGTGCTAAATGATTGCTTACGGAAAGTTTCACGACACGAGTCTCGGCGACGAACACTGACGTCACGCGTGTTCGTCCGTGCAATGAAAGTGGTCTAACGAGTCAGTCACTGGCCATTCAAGTGTATACACACGCGACGTGATCGCTGCACTTCTCTTTCTCTCCTCCTCTGTCTCACGTGGACTGTATTTGCTCTATCTTATCTAATAATAACGCACCAAAGTGAAGGTGACAGTGAGGGAAATATGCTTAGCAACTGGCTGATTTTCATCGCGGGCATACTGATCCATTAATTTGATAAATGCCCGTGGCAAGGCAGATTATCGCGAGATCGGTGTCGCCCCGAGGTGATGCCCGTGATAATTGGATCGAAAAACGTGGACATAAGTCAAACGCGAAAAACCCAGCGACGGAGATACCTTGATATAAAGCGCACAGCGTTACCTATCGTACCATATAAGGTTCGTGACGTTCCATCCGATGGAATCTATCGAGAACTGACCTTCCACAGCACAGACTGTGCGTCGTTCTTTATAACACGATAGACAAAAAAACTGAGAAATCGCGATCTTTAACATGGATATGGCAATATAAAATTTATCATTTTTTTTTTATTATTCGCGATATTGTCGAAAATAGTCGATTAATCCTTCAATTAGAATAAAAATTTTTATATTTTCATAATAATATAATATATATGTATTATTTCATAATAATATAATATATATTAAATTAATTATGGCTCTTAATTTTCATATTAATATCATCGTGAGATATAAAATTAATATTAGATATAATATATTAAAAATAATAGATATACTTGGCGATATAAAATTAATCATAAATATTCTTTTATTACTCGTCAAAAATAGTCGACTAATTGTTCAATTAGCATACAAATTTTTATATTTTCATAATAATAAAATTAATATAATATTAAAATTAATGTTAAAATTATGACTCTTGATTTCCATAAATTAAAGTCATCGTGAGACTCTTTGAAGTCGAGTAGTTTAATAGGTAATTGGAGCGGTAAACGATAGTCGATCGATATCCGCGATCGCGGATCTAACGTGGGCAGGGGATTTCCTTGAAATCGCCGCCCATTATGCTCGCTATTGCAGACACACTTACCACTTACTTAGTCACCCTTGTATACGCAATACCTCCCGTCTCGCGGCGCGTGCTCACGTGACGTCGTGATGTCGCGATTTGACGCCGCGAGCGAAGTCGCGATTATGTCATAGCAGAGCGTTTAAGTATTTAGCGCGGGACGTGCGTCTCGCCGACACGAGGCTCTTCTCGATGGAGAAAGATCTTCCAGGAGCCTGTCATCTCGCGTGGGCGACGAGATCGCGCCCAGTTGAATCGCGACTTCCGAACTTTAAACGCGCACCCACGCGAAATCTACATCGGCCGATCAAATGTACCACGTGATTCTATCGATTTCTAATTAAATGGATGATGATTCGCGAAATTCTAATCTAAACAGAATAAATTTGTATGATTGCATGGACTTTGACGTATGAACTGTCAGTTTATATATACACAGAGAGAGTATGCTTGACAGATGAAATATTTTCTTTTCTTTTCTTTTTGTCATCATACGTTTCTATTGATTTTTCCGACTCATCACCTAGAATAGAATGTGTGAAGCGTCTCTCTTTGCGTACCTACTATATTCCTGTGATGCATAAATCGTTTGAAGAATGTTTTCTTCCACACAAAGAACTGATGCAAAGAAGATAGTCTCTGATTTAAAAAAAAAATATATTTAAAAATGTTTGTATCTTTTCTCTTTCGATAGAAATCTGTTTCAAAAAAATGTAACATGTGTTAAAATCGCAATACGTTGTTTGTAAGATTTAAATCAAATTTCCGTGTTGTAATAAACAATAAGTAACATTACGAAAAGGGCAGATTTAACGTCATACTTTCTTCCGGTTATCGAAAGCCTTCTATCGACTCTCGTAGAATGAAACGTTTATGGAAACGTACCAGCAAGCTTCAGGCTCTCTAAGACTCGAGCCGATATTTGAAAGAACACGAAGTAAAAGTGGGCGTGGTGGTTCTGAACGGATTGTCTTTCCTTCTTATATGCATACAATATTTCGATAAAACTCGACACGCGAAACCGTCACATCTTTCTCGTTCACGCCTCGTCAATGGAAAAAAAAAAAAAAAAGAAACTAAGATTCTATTTCACGAAATACTTTCTCACGAGAGGAATTTACAAACATTAAAGTTATTTATATGGCATTAAATATAGGCTCTCGTGATGTAAGTTCTTATGACATTTCATAAATGGAGCACAGACTATGCGTTGAGATAATTTAATTGTAACGGCTTTGGAATTTTATTTCGTGCAAAAAAAAAATCCATATTAACGATGAAAAATTTGAAAACAATGAACGGAAGTGCTTATTTATGTTCTATTCCACGCATTAGCATGTTTTAAAGTTTCCTGTCGTAGAGAGACCTTCTAAGCCACGTAAACGCCAAGTTTAGCGTAATTGTCAATTATTATGTGTTACATAACGCCGGGATTGCCGCCTCTTGAATGGGTTAACGATTTTAAATCCGTCAACCTCTATCAAGAGAACGATCCCACGACTATTGTCGGAATAGAGTGACATAACATTCTCCGAAACCACCGCGAAATACCGTCATACTTAAATTACCTGTATTACCACATTTTTGTTTACATCGTATTTCAATGCCATATATATATATAATGCTTGCTTCAAAATTACCATACATTGCATTGCAAATTTTGATTAGTCAATTAATTTTAATTATATAAGCAAAAAGATTTAAAATTTTTTTCATTCATTTCAATAACGCGTACATAAATTGTTTATTGTATAAATAGATTATATATTATCCTAATTTGCAAAATATCATTAGTCAGAAAAAATTGCATACTTGTATCACTATAATTAGTAAATGTATAATTTATTTTTATTTTTTTATTCTCCAAACATTTTCTACTTTTATATTTGATACTAATTAACAATCGCAAATACCTCTCTGGGATGTGCCAACAAAGGAGATTACATAATGCATCGCATACCTAAGCAACGTACGTGTGCGATGCAGCACGTATGGGAGAAAGTAGGTGTATGTATGTATATTGCGGATATCATTAATCCATGCTATTCGAAACGATAGCGAATTCGCAGATCACGTATTCCCGATTACATATTATCTGTTTTGTTGTCCTTTGACTTTTAAGATGTCAAGTCGAGTGCAAGGATAATTAATCGGTCGATCAATTTCATTAAATAAAATTATCAATGATAGAATAATTATACAATTAACATTTTGACATACGTATACATTCTTTTTACGCGTTGCTGTGGTTATTAAGTCATCCCAGCTTTGTTTCATGCAAATTACACCAATGCAAGTGGACTTAGAACAATTTAAACGCGAATTAAGCAATTTAAGATGAATCATTTATTATGCAAGCAGATTGCATATTTTTTGTGAGAGAAAAAGAGTAGAAATTTGAAATATTTTTAGATCAAATATTGTATATAAGATAACATAAATCAAAAACATATATTGTAATTACATAACAGAATTATGTAAAGAAAAAAAAAGATAATGTGCATTTAACCAAATATTTTCTATGCAATATTTTCTCACAAAAAATTCCATAATATCAATAATTCTATTATTCAATTTAAATATTTTAATATCCATTTCGCAAAAAGTCCAAGCCTCGATTCGCTAAGTAATTATATCTAAACCTCATATTCAAGATAAACTTTTTATGCGCAAAAAAAATTTTCTTTTTTTTTTACTCACCACTAAAAATGCCAGGGCGACCCTCCTCCAGTCCATGGCTAAAATAAAAGAGAAAGTCTTATTAATAACTGGGTCAAACTCTGTGAGAATACGATCGACTATGCAAACATCATCTTCATCCATGAAATATATATGGTAATTCGAAAATTGACAATATCTTATCACATTTACACGCTTATCCGAAATATATTTTTTTATCATCAGCGGTACAGTAAATTTAAATAAAAATTTATCAATAAATTTATCGAAGTAATTCGACTAATATATTTCCCTTTTGAAAAAAATATATTTTGGAAATATTAAATTAAAAAATTAGAAATATTATATTACTATTTACTTCATAAAGAAAATCTCTATTACACGTCTATATGTATGATTAAGAGAGATAAGCAATAAAATCATAGATAAAAAATAAAAATCATGATATAAGATGCACAATATGAAAAACCATTGAAGCTTAAAAAAGCATAAATGAATCAATTTTAATTCTTCCAATTTTTTCTAATTATTCTTCTCGACAATAAAATCTCGTGTAAAAAATTTTTATTTTACTTTTCAACTTTTAGTTTTTTGTAACAAATCGCTTTCTTGCCAATTGTATCTTAAATTTTAGCTCACCTTGTATAATTATAGAAAAATATAAAATAGATTTTATAAAAAAAAAAATTGTTCTTCGATTATTGAACTTCTTCAGTATGTTATGTATTATATTATTAGAACAAAATAATAAGCAAATTTCTCTAACGCTCTTTAAGATAGGGTGACTGAATCACTTTCGCTCCACGCAACCCGGTTTATTCGTTTCCTATCACTATCTTACTCTCCTTATCGACCTTGAGCTCACTTTTAGAGAGTTATATCTCACACAGTCCGTATGTTAATTCCATCTAATCTAAAGAAGGGACCCGTGAAGAGAACATTCGCCCTAACATCCTCTATTATATTACCCTATAAATCGACAACAAAGGTCCGCATCTTTCTCTCATTCCATTTCATAAATCGCAGTCCGAAGCGGTTTGCGGTTGTGCAAAAAAAAAAAAAAAAAAAGTTAATGATAAAGAAAAGAACAAGGATCGCGCGATGCTTCGTGATGTCACCCCGTACGAGGGTTAAGATCGACCTCTCTTTCTCTCTCTCTCTCTCTCTCTCCCTCTTTATCTCACAGATGATAAACGTTTTCAGGCGGGTTAGTATATAACGCGGCCCATTCGCGCGTTCGGATACAGGCGTTTGCCTGCCGAGAAAGCGCGACACGTTTCGTGTTTGTGTTCGCGAAGGCGAAGGCGGCGATGTGCACGATGCAACGTTCACTTTTTAGAACACGAGGATAGGCGGCGGCGAAGATAAAAATATGATCGACCTCGACCACCATGGTCGGCTTGGTCTGTTATCGCGAATCCTTTTCGAGTCTGGTTGACACCGGATGTTGCATCGCGACATGATTTATATGCTCCGTGATTTATGAGACTGCTGGAATTGATATCCTTGCGACGACGTCCCGTGGCTTCCTCTCTTATAGATATGGAGAGATATCAAAATTCGCGATCGCGGGGACGTGTTCTTCGTGATGCTCGTTGCGGTCGGGAATGAAAAAAATCTTTCCTTTGAAAGACACAAAATATCTTCCGAAGAAAGTAAAAAGATCGAATAACATATATTGATAGTGAATTATTAATAATGAAAAAAGAAAAAGAAATTATTATTAATAAAAAATTATATTATTTAATTAATTATTTATATCATATAATTATTTAAATTATTTATATTATTACTATTAATTATTTATATTATTTAAAAAATAGATTATCTCATATCTCTTTTCCTAGCAGAGTAAGGAATAAGCAGATAAGCAAAGAATAAAAAGAATAAAATATTTTACAAAATTTTTTATACAGATTATCGGTGCTAGTTAGCAAGGTCGAATGATTCGAGCAGCGAGTGTGGACATTTCGACGGCGGAAACAGCTGTCGCGCAGGTGATTTAAGGTTTTTGATTCGAGTGTGGGGGAGAGCCATGATGGGTAATCGAAAAATTCAAGGACAATATAACGAGCAGTATTTACGTGGGAAGAGTCCCACGCCAGGAAATCTTTCTCTCTCTCTCTCTCCCCCCCCCTTCTCTCGATTAGAAAATTGGAGAAAATAGCACGGTAACCCCTATACATTATATTCTTCATTATAGAGGACACGAGTTATCCTTATAAATTTAACATATGCGTCTTCAAATTCAATATTCATATCTTTTATAATTCGAGATAATAAACTAAATAAATATTCGCTAAATAATAAGAATTATATAAACAGAAAATAATTAATATTAATACAATTTAGATATTTATGTATGTTAACACAATTCAAAGTCATTATAAATTAAATAATTAAATCATGTAATATAATATGCTAATGCTAAAAGCGTTAAAATCACTGGAGAATTCAATGCCTGCAAGAAACATGTCGAGTAAAAAAATTTCCGGTGACTTTAACGTCGTATTTTATGTATGCACTCAATTGCATAGAGATCCCTGATAATTACTATTAATTTTAAAAATTGACACTATGAATTGCACAAATCAACTCGAAAGATAAATCTGTTATTTTTGCAACACTTTTGTTGCACACGTAAACCCACTCTGAGATTGCTCTTTCCATTTCCATAATATCGATCTCGAAATATCTAACCCACGCGGCTTTGCGATTCGAACCTTGATAATTGCATATTTGGTTAAAGCTCGCCCACAACACGAGGCGCCGATGAGCCCAACGAACAGCCGAAGCCTTGGGCTCGTTTCCGTTCCATAATCATTGTTATTAAAACGATTATTAAGTTGATGTTATCCATCCGACAATTATCATCTCGCGCGTCTCTCATTTATTCAGAAATATATACTATCACTCGCAAAATTATCTTCGAACATGTGTTAATAAAAATGTAATCATTAAATCAAATTGTCAAAATTTTTACTGATAAATTTAAATATCGATAAATTGACGAAAGCATAAAATTAATCTTAATTTTATTTTTTAATTTATTTAATAGTGAATGTGCACATTTTTTTATTTATTTTATTTTTTTTAAAGCGCTAATTAAAATAGTAAGCGTATCATCGAGTATCCGCTAATCTAACCATTTTTTACATGAAAAAAACATGATGCTATTTTTTTGTGCAATTTAAATCCTATGTTTAAACAATTTAATAGAATCGAAAATACGTAGCCTAAAATCTATAATTGACGCAATAATAATAATTTGCAGAAATATTTGATATCCATAAATTAGACAGATTTTGTTTTTCTTTTTTTTTATTATAAATTTTTATAATCATAAAATGTTTATGGCGTAAATCGGACAAGCGTGCAAGCATAATAATTGTACGAATATTTGAATTATAGAGTGTATCATAATTTGCCAATATATATCAAAGGAAAATTATTTTTTAGAGAGAAATTTCATTAAAAAGATATTAAAAAAATTTCTGAAATTAGAAACTCTAGCTGAACGTATTTCAATTAAAAATATATTTAAAATATATTAAAAAATAAATTATAATATAAATATATTAAAAAATATATTAAAAAGACATATTAAATATATTGAAATATATTAAATATATTAAAATATATTTAAAAAAATATAATTCTAGATTTCCTGTGATACAATAGCAATGGTAATAAACGAGTCTCTCACCTGCTGCTCCTTTTTCGAATCTCCCAAGAATAATTCCAGATTACTCGCGCTGCGTTACGACACCAAGTGACAGCGAAATTCTTCTCTTTCTCTCGCGCGTCCGTCAATTATACAAACGTCAAGGCGCAAATCACCGGAAGAAAGTCCCGCGATAACAATGATCAATCGGCCCGGTCGATCATCCAATAATCTCAGCTGCGATGGATCATCGGTGGTTTCGTGAAGTGTCGAAAACGCGTCCTCGCCGGCCACAAGATCCACCTCCTGTACATCAACATCCCAAAAGAATTCCTAACCTTGCTTCTGCCTCCTTTCTCCTCTGTCTCACTTTCTCTCTTTTCTCTTGGCAATTTTGCAATCTTCCTCGTCTAACCTTTCGTAAACTTGCAAGGCCGGTCTTTCTTCAGCGCGATCCTCACACTTAACGCAACACACATACACACACACGTAACTTTCGATGATCACTTTTCGCGTAAGATCGATCGATGCCGACGAACCGATACTTAAACGCGATTTTTCTCCTCGATCAGCTGTGTCGATCACACGAACGGCGCGCGTCGCGTCCTTTCTAAAAGCTGTGTTCCGTTTGAACTGGCAATACGTCATATATGAATGAACATATACGCGTATGATTTTTCAATACTGCCAATACTGGCAGTCTACATTGGAGCAACGTAACGATTTTTTTTTTCAAATAGCGCCTTTTTCGCGCGCGTAAATATCTGTCGAAAATCGTTCGAAATTTTAGAGTCGTTTCAATCTCGAAGTCGATCGCGCAAAGATTCAAGTTCTACTACGTTCTACAACGGCTTTCCTTTTTATTTGAATACCAAATAATGCGTTTAATAAATAAATGAATACACATATAAGGCGTTGCTTATGCTTGCGATGTCGGGATTCTTCAAATCGAATCGTTGCCGTTCGCGAGTGCGTGTCTCTCGTCCATTGTTGATCCGTCGAATTGTTCCTCCGCTCTATCCTCTTATTTTGACACTGCACAGAACTTAGTGGGCCCACGGTTCTCCATGAGACCGATGGAGCGTGGGAGGAAAAGTGCCAAACGAAAGCACCATCCGTCACGATCAACGCGAGAGTCGAGACTGACTGACTGACCGTTGTCCGCGTCCGCTTCGGTTCGGTTCGCGGTAATTGCGGTTCGTGCCACTCGTGGCGCCACTTGTCACTCTTCGCGCAAGAGTTGGAGCAAAAGGAAGAAAGAAGGATGATCGAATCCGAGAGAGACGAACGATTTAACGGCGCACGCCATGGACGTAGGAAATATGTAGATTTGTAGACGAGCGTATTGTCACGTGGATGAAGTCAAAGGGGGAAGGGGATTGAAAGTCTAGTGCACAGATGACATGTATCTAAATTGAGCGTTTATCTTTATTTAAGGAGTGAAGGTGCATGTAAAAAGGAACACACTCTGTTCCTTGCGTTACTCTCTCGCTCGCGCGTAGCATAGCGATGAGAGAGAGAGTGCAAGAAACACAGAACACAGTGTGTCCTTTTCTACGTGCGCTTCGGTCCTCACTCCTCAACACTCGATGTAGATTTACTATATAACATATGACGCGCGAGCGGAAAGCGAGAAGACGTCAAGACGTTAGAAATGTTTCGAAGCGTTTGATCGACCAATCAGGGCAAAAAAGAGTAAAGATTTCTCTAATCTGATTGGTTGAACTTCTCAGACTTCGTATCCCGCACCGAGAAATGCACCTTGTGCTTCATCCTAGGTATTTCCCTACGTTCATGGCTCATGCGAGAAAAAAAGAGAGAGAAAGAGGGGAAAGAGAAACGGCCAAGTTGGATGGAGAGAAATGATCTAACCGCGTGAAAGAGGTATTTGATAAAAAAAAGGTATATATAAAAAAAGGTACACATATAAAATTATCTACACAGAAATATAAGGGAAAACAAAATGACGATAATTATGATTTTAGTGTCTCGAAAAGAAAAGATGAAATAGCAGATGAAAGATTGAAAAGTAAGACAATTAAACAAAAAGGAATTTTGCATTAGAGCCGCTTTTATAGGCAAAAAAATGAAAGAACAAAGATAGATGTATATTAGCTATGAGTGTGGAATAGAGATGAAGATAGTAAAAATGCTGAATGAATGAGAAAAAAGACACCGGAAAGGAGAGGTAGAGAGAGAGAAAGAGAGAGAGAGCGCTACATTGTACTGTCAATGCATAAAAGATAGAGGTAGGTGATGGAAAGAGATAGAATATGATGGATTTATAATAAAAAAAGGGAAAAAAAGGAGAAAAGATTGCAATTCTCTCCTTCTCGTTCGGTTAACGGACGTCACGCAACTACAAGTGCGAAAAGAAGCTACAAGAAGAAAGTAAGAGAACATACGCGAAAGCGATGTAGGCGGGAGAAGAAGCAAGACAGAACAAGTTTACCTGTTTACATCATCGTCTGAATTAGTATCACATGCACGCGATTTCTTTCGATGCATTCTATCTTTATGTCAAAAGATATTACTATACAATAGTACTTTTTTAAAATTTCACAGTAGAGGAAAAATAATTAGACGATAATTGAAGTCCAGAAAAGTTTAACCATTTTTGCAGGCTTTTTTTAATTATTATTGAATTTTAAAATCTTTACTTCAAACACTTTAACGACATTTTGATAAAATGTAGAATATAATTTATTAATTCTGATTGCACATCTTTTGACAAAAAGGATTCAATATTTTATATTCAATATTAAAGAAATCGCGCCCATGCGATACCAATTCAGACGATGATGTAAACTTGTTCTGTCCTGCTTCCTCTCCCATCTACATCGCTTTCGCACATGTTCCTTTATTCTCTTACCTCGTTTTTGCAGCGTCTTTTAATGTTCGTATTTGCGAAACGTCCATTAATCGAACGAGGAGAGGAATGCAATCTTTTCTCCACATTTCTACTATATATTTAATATTTAATTGTTTTTTAACCTTTATTTTTAATATATTTTATTAGAATTTTAACTAAACTAAATCGAAGACTAATAGATTTTATTGAGGGAAATTAAGAAAAAATATCTGGATTTAATATTGAACATTTTGAGAGAATGGAAGGGGGCGTTATATTATTATATTAATTTTTTTAATTGAGTATGGTATAATTATTTTTTTAGATTTTTAAAAATTGTATTATTTCCGAATTTATTTTTTTATTTCGAAATCGCAGATTCGAAAAAATTTATTTATATATCCGGAATAATTTTTTTATTTATTTATTTTTTTTAGTATAGTATATTTTTTAGTACAATTAATAAATGCAGTTCGTTTTAGCAAACATTAATTTTAAAACTAAAATAAGCTATACATGATAAGAAGAAAAAAAGTTATCTGTAAAACAATATATAAAAATATTTTGACTTAGTTTTATATAGTGTTTTATAGAAACTGTTTTTTCTTATTATTATGTATAATTTATTTTTAATTGCAACTTGTTATTAAATTTATAATTGTCCCACAAATGTAAATAATAATTGTATTTATTGCATATAAATAATTAACAAGTAAATATTTTTTAACATCGGTATCGTCAGCATTTATTTAGTATTTTATTGGTGTTATTAGCCATTATTTTTTAAAGCATTTTTTATATCTTCTGCAGTCTTCTCGAAAAGTTGATTCCATTTTTCAGGCTGATTCTTCTTATACCAATTCATTACTACTTCCAACATGAATTTTTGTTTTTCAGTACATTTGCTGCATTGAGTTTGAATAGCCTCGCTGATATGTGCTGAAAAGATATTTAATAAAATAGTACTTGTTTGTCAATATTATTTTTGACAAATATGTAGAACTTATAAATATTAATAAGAAGTAAAAAAATATATATAGAAGTTTAGAATAAAATAAATAAAATTGATAATATCATAAAATGACATATATTTTGCAGACACAAGAAAAAATCAAATATTTATTTGGTTCTTTATATTTTTAAGAAATCACTCATACCCATTGTATCCAAAGAAAAGAAATAACAGTAATATTTAATTGATGAATAATGCGCAATATTTCTTGCACATATATATGTGAAATATCTGTTATTGTGTATTTATCTCTCACATTACTTTTGAATAACGAATTAACGAAATAACGAATTAATTTAAAGTTAATTTTTTTAAATAAAATATTTGAAACATATTGTCGTTACAATGCATTTCTTTTTTTTTAATGTACGCATATATTTTTAATAATATAATTTATATTTATATATATATATATATATATATATATATATATATATATTTAAAATTACCAATAAGCTTGTTAAATTAATATTTTTTATTAAATTAACTGCTTGCTTGAAATTAACTGAGAACCTTATTTTTATCATACATTCCTTTTTCTGATTCTAATATTTATAGGAAAGCCCATTATTATATACAAATCACATATTAGTTATCATAGTTATTTGAAAATTATAAAGATTTATGATATTAAGCATTAAAGAAAAGTATGTTTCAGATTAACTAAAGAAAAGAAATTTCTTTCTTTCTTCCTTTCTTCATAAAAAAAAAAAAAAAAATATTATGCGATAAAAGTAAGACATCTGGAGTATGCGTATATACATACAATTGAAATATTTCTCTTCTTCTGTCACGCATGGTCCAGTTTCCATAAAGCAGTTGTAATATTCACTTCGCCGTTTATCGTCGAGCAATATTTCTATTATATCAATGTTGTCATACTTATCGTCATATTTATCTTCCTCCGCAAAAGCACACATCAGAGCAAAACCAATGATCGCAACTGTGCAGATTAGTCGAGCCATTTTAGTTAGATTAGTTTTCACTTTTACAGTAAGTTGTAATAGAGAGTACTAAGTGGTCGATGAGGATCGTACTCTTTTATAGATATCAGTCGTGCTATAGATGTCAGTCAAAAAAATGTCAAACTGCAAAATATAACTGGAAGAAAGAAATATGATTTAATTAGTAAAAACGTAAACATATAATAATGTGTGTGTGTGTGTGTAGGAAAGGCATGTTAATGATGCATGTAAGCATGCATAACAGCCTATAATTGCGTAATGAAGGTTTTGTAATCATTTGAATATCTATTTTGAATAATTTTTATAAATGCATAGATCCCTTTTTAATGATATGTTAATAATATATGTTAATAATATATCAATAATATGTCAATAATACGTCAATAATATGTTAATAATTTGTCAATCACATGTCTTTTTTAAAAAGGTTGTCTCTTTTCCGCGATGCTGAATGATTCTCTTGCTTCATTTACATAATAATTTTATTTCATGAGTAACTGTCATCTTGGAGATCGCATATTTAGATAGTTTGGACAGTTTGACAATTCAATGTCTTATAAGAAATAATTTATATAAATAAATTCAAAATTCTTTCAGATAAGTTTTAAAACCGCTGTTATAATTTTTAATATTTAGAAATGAATTAGAATACTTTGTATTATATTATATTGAGTAATAGATAGAGAAATTTAGGATAGTTATCCAGAGATTATCAACTATATGCGTGTTATTTATCATACGACGTGCGTATAATTCATTTACATAATAATTTTACAGAATGCTAATCTACCGGGCAATGTCTATGCGTATCGCGCGTAATGCTGTAAGCGTATCGTAATATTTAATTAACTTTAAAAATTTAAATATTTTATATAAATAGTTTAAAATATTAATATGTGGAATTAATATGTGGAAATAACTTTTTATTTTAAATAATTAATTATTTATTAATTTATTAATTATATTTATTAGATTTATATTATTTATCATTTTAAGATTTTATTTTTATTTTTTAGATTTTGATATTATGATAAAATGATTATTGTTTAATTTTAATTTATTTAATATAGAATTTTATATTTTATATTTAAAAACAAAAATAGCGCTACGCTCGCGCTATTTAGTTTGTATGTGTAAATATGTATAATTAATTGTTTACTAATTCTACTTTTCCGTTTTCTCAAAATTAATAAAATAAAAATTACACACTTACTTAATATTTGAAATCTTAAATGCGTTGCTCAGTTATGATATTTGTTGCTCAGTTATGATTTTTATTAATATAAAGTAATGCACAGCGCAATGTTGAAATAACTAATCATCGCGGAAAAGAGATAACAATACTTGCGACTATCGATTTAACATGTTTTGTTAAGAGTGAACTAGTACATAGTGTGCGCCTTTTACGTGTTTAATTTTAATTAAAAAATTAATTTTAATTACAATATATTAAATTTATTTAATATATTATCATTTCTTCATTTTAATTTGTTTTGTCGATTATGGGTATCACAATATTTATCACTAACAATATTATTAAAATTTTATTACACTTTTTGATAAAAATATTCCAATAAATATCTCCGAATATAATCCTTTATTTTGAACTTTTGATTGCTAAGGACTTGATTGCTGAGAAAATAAAATGTCAGATAAGTTTTGCAGATATCTTTTCTTTGAGATAAAGAAAAAGTTGCTTATATAAAACTAATTGTAGCACATTATTGTGTCATTAATTTTTTAATATTTATAAAAAAGATTTTTGTTATAAATCTTTGATTTCTTTGAAAATTATAAGTGTCTGGATATTATTATATTTTAAAGAAAAATCGATTTTTTTTAAATAGACTAAGAAAATTTCTTGCGAAAGAGAAAAAGACACAATGTGACAAAAGTAGAATATTCTGCATATAAACATAGCTTTGCTAAAGTACATCTTTGCTAACTTCACATTCTGTTATTATGCATGATCCTATTATATTTTTCAATAAAAAAATTTACATTTGCAGGTATTTTTCAATAAAAAAATTTTATAACATATTAAAACAACTACTTTGTATAATAGTTTTTTTTAATTAAAATAAATCTTCTAGCATAAATTTTTATTTATTTGGCGCAACTTTTAGATATTATTATTTTTCTAGAAAATTTTATAAAGATTTTAATACCAAGAATGCTGTTTTATGTACCTAGAATCGATCGAAAATGACTTATTAAATTTGACATTATTTTCTTTGCAAAATACATCGAAAATATAACTGCTATGCAATTACGTCTAACTAAATATGTGTTAGAATCATTAAAAGATAGACAAATTTTATTAATTGCATCTAAAGAATAGTGAAAAATCTATTATTAAAGGGTTTATAAAAAAGAATTATTTATAACCATTGCTATTTTATTCGCAATAAAATTTTCATTACAAAGCGGAAAACATGTAAAGATTATACCTTTTAAAAAATTTACCATACATTAAAATGTTTTTTAATTTTTTTTTAAATGCAGTTAGTAAATGCAGTTAGTTTTAAAGCTAACATTAGTTCTAAAGCTAAAATTAAAATGAGTCTATGATAGTTTATGATAGGAAGAAAAAAGTTTATATATCAATAAAATATACAATAAATCGTAAATTTAATAACAAGTTGTAATTGAATATTTTGACATAGTTTTATATAGCGTTTTTTAACATTTGCTTGTTAAATTTTCTATCGTGTTTAAAGAAATATTGATTATTGTGTACATAAATGATTAACAAGTAAATATCTTTTAACATCGGTATCGTCAGCATTTATTTAATATTGTTGATGTTATTAGTCATTATTCTTTTCAGCTTTTTTTTTTATATCTTCTGTAACCTTCTCCATTAATCGATTCCAATCTTCAGGCTGATTTTTTTTATACCAATTTATTCCTACTTCCAACATAAGTTTTTGCTTTTCAGTACATTTGCTGCATTGAGTTTGAACAGCCTCGCTGATAATTGCTGAAAAGATATAGATTTAATAAAATAGTTCTTGTCTGTAACCGATATTATTTTTGATAAATATGTAGAACCTTTAAACATTAATAAGAAGTAAAAAATATAATAGAAGTTTAGAGTAAAATAAAATGATATATGATTTATATTTTGCAAACACGAATCAAATATTTATTTTGTTCCTTTACATTTCTAAGAAATCAATCCATCTATCCAAAGAAATAAAGCAACAACAATAATTGATAAATAATGTGCAACATTTCTTGCATATATATATGTAAAACATTTATTATTATATATTTATTTCTTACATTACTTTTGAATAACGAATTAATTTAAAGTTAATCTTTTTCTTATAAAATATTCGAAGCATATTGTAGTTGCAATACATTTTTTTTTTTTAATGTACGCATACATTTCCAATAAATTACATTTTTGTAATTAACGATAAGCTTGTCAAATTATCTTTTTTTAAAGTGCTTGTTTGAAATTAATTAACTGAGGACCTTATTTTATCATATATTTCTTTTCCTAATATTTACAGAAAAGTCTATTATTATATATGATTCACATATTAGTTATTTGAAAATTATAAAGATTTACGACATTAAGCATTAAAAAAAAATAGATTTCAGATTAATAAAAAAAAAGAATCTCTTTCTCTCTTTCTCTATCACAAAAGAATGAAAAATTATATGATAAAAGTAAAACATCTTGTATATATGTATACATACAATTAAAATATTTCTGATCTTCTGTCACGCATGGTCCTGTTCCCATGAAACAGTTGTAATATTGATATCGCAATTCGTTGTTGACGAGAATTTCAACCATATCGATTCCATCATATTTATCGTCATATTTATCTTCCTCCGCAAGAACACACATCAGAGCAATACCAATGATAGCAATCGTGCAGATTAATCGAGCCATTGTTTTCACTGTCACAATAAGTTGTAATAGAGATACTGAATGGTCGATGGGGATCGTACATCTCATTTATATAAGTGCCAGGCGCGGTAAAAGGAATATTAAAATGCAATACAAGAACTAAAAGAACGATTTAATTAATAAGAACGTGAACATGTATAACATGTGTGTATGTATGTGTATGGGCGTGTGTGGGAGGGGCATATTAAGAATATATCTAACAAACGTGCAATGTAATTAGCATAACTGCGTATGAAGGTTTTTTTTATAATCATTTGAATATCTATTTGGAATAATTTTTGTAAGTGAATAGATGAAGATAAAAAATTCTTCAATATCCAAACACAAAAAAAGAGAATTGCATTTGAAAGTTTGTAACTTTGATTAACATACGAATAAATTATCTCTGCTCCCCCTTCCTCTCTTTCTTTCTCTCTCTTTCTCTTTTTCTTTCTTTTTGATTGGAATATTATTTCTAGTATAAATTTAATTGTTTGAGGAAACGCTAATTACAATAAATATTTTTCATGCAAAATGGAGAGTAACATTGTAATGAGTAAGTATTTGTAAATTATTTATAAATTATTGTGATATAAAAAATTGATTTATTATAGATAATAATATAGCAAAGAGTATACATGTGTTACGCAATAAACTTAACAAGGAAATTTTAATCAATCATAATTATTATATAAATCATTTATATTTATGTATCAAAGATTGTATTTTATTGCTAAAAATATTTTTTATTCATAAAAACGATCTTATAAAAAATTTAAAGTATAACTATATTAATAAATAATCACATTATTTCAATTATAGTTTTATATATAAGATATCCTTGTATGACTTATTACGAGTCATTTAATTTGACTCGATCATCGTGCGCGCTTGGTGCGTGCTATCTACATTATTTTTTATTTGTTATTAACATTACTGCATATATATGTATACAATTAAAAATTTATCTATTGTAATCTATTAATTACAACATTAATCTAAATAAATATTCTTATCAACATTATAATTCACATCTGTTATTACGTGATTACTATCACGTTAAATTCTAGACAAATTTAATATTTTTGTAAAATTTAATATTTTTGTAAAACATTAAATTAACATTCTCATTTAAGAGCATGTATCACGCATGAAGTTTGAATCAGTACGATCCTGCTAAAACGAAGTTTTTATTAATCCTATATAAGAAAAGTCACGTTATTGATATTGTGTCTTTTTCACGATGTTGATTGTTTCCTTCATTTTTTTATGAATATTTGCTTATTTTATGAATAACTGTCATCATGGAGATCACATATTTTGACAGTTTGTACAGCTTGATAATTCAGTGTCTTGTAATAATTAGGAAATAATTTATATAAATAAATTCAAGATTCTTTCGAATAAGTTTTAAAATTGCTGTTATAATTTTTAATATTAAGAAATGAATTAGAATGTTTTATGTTTCTATTTTTAGTAATAAATCACAGACATAAAGAAAACATTCGTGAAAAATAAAAAGCGTTTAACTTCTTAATAGCGTTTAAATAATATTAGAATAATATTCACACACTTTAAGCATCTGATAACAGCGTACTAAAGTTTCTAATTAAAGTTAAAAATACATTTTACAAAGAGATTAAAAGTGTTTTGTTTAATTCACTCATCCAATTTTAATGTTACAAAACAAATGTTTGATGTTCCAATCAAAATATTCTTTATATATGAATAAAAAAACCAGCGGAAATATTCCAGAATTTATCAACTACATTGCGTATTACGTATCTTTTAATGGTATTATTACTTTTTTAATGTATTTTTTATAAAATATTTGCATTAATTTACATCTATTCAAGTGTCTCCGTATGAATAATAATAAGGTCGTGATAAATAACTTTGTATGCAAGAGTAATTATGTTGCACTGCAATAAATCTGATGTATTTTGAATAATTTAATCTAATTTCAAAGTAAAATAATTAATGACAAAAAAATTTATGATAAAAAATCATATTTGTAGCAGTGTAAATCAAAGTTATTATGTAAATAAATTATATGTACATATTATATAATAAATACGTATAATACGCAATGTAGTTAAAAATCTTTAGAAAATTTTTGCCATTTTTTATTCACATATAGAGGATATTTTGATTAAACGTTGATTAGATCAAAAGTCTGTTTTGTAACATTAAAATGAATTAAACAAAATACTTTTAATCTTTTTGTAAAATGTATTTTTTAATTATAAACTTTAGTACGCTATTATTAGATTCTTAAACTGAATAGTGTTTAAATATTGTAAATGCTATTAATAAACGCTACTAATAAACGCTATTAAAAAGTTAAACGCTTCTTGTTTTTCACGAATGTTGTCTTTATGTTTGCGAGTTATTACTGAAAATAAAATATAATATCTAATATAAAATATTCTAATTCATTTCTAAATATTAAAAATTATTTAATATAAATATAAAAAAATTGATCTATAATTTAAAATACTTATATAATTTAATATTTCGCATATATATTTTATATTACGTAAAATATTTCGGCAGCAAATTCAAACAATACCGAACGTGGTATCCGGCCTTGGCGAAATAAACATTGGCGCGCGTAAACATTTATATATCATTCGGATTAAAAACATGCAATAAAATAGTCGCAGATCCGAGTAATTAACATTACGATAAGTTCCGCATATATTCGTCATACATAAAATATTTAAACACCGAATTATCAATAACATCATATCCGATCTTGACGAAATAAACAATAGCGTGCTAATGTTTACATGCTTCGGTCTTGTTATCATTCGCATAACGACACTCGAGCAATGAAGTAATAAAGCGAAACGCGTCGTATTTTGTTAAATCACGAAGTGCTGAAGTAATATCTTTTAATAAAAGTGCGGGAGTGCCGTTTAAAGTATCGCGCGTGTGAATCGACCTGAGAGGAGGAGGAGGCGGCCTAGGAGAGGCATCGGGGACACCGGCGGAGCAGTTCTGTGGTGAGTAAATTGTTTTTCCGTATATTAATTACTTATTATTGCGTACATGCAATTTAAATCGAGCAATTAATCGCGTAATCTGATCTTTTATTTATATGATTTAAACAAGAAAGAATTAAAAATACATATTTTTATATGAAAGCTATAATTTTGTAAAAGTTTTTATTTTTAAATTATAACTTTTATATGAAATTATTAGTTATAAGTGGAGTTTGTTTTTCAAAATTTATAAATTTGTTTTATTAATTTGTATATTATTATATGCATCGAATACAAAATTCAATGTGTATAATAAATTTTTTTTAATATTAATATTTATTTTATATTTTATATTTTATATTTAAATTATATTTTTAATATTTTGAGCACTGCTACAATTTGGATCTTTTATTTGCATGTTACAGATCAGCGATCCTGACATCCCGAGAGGAGGAGCAGGCCTAGGACAGGCATCCTGCACCGGCGGAGCAACCCAAGGGTGAGTATTTATTATTTTTATATTGGTTGTTAAAAATCCTGTACTAGCATTAATTCTCATTATTTGAATGAAACAAAAGAAAATTAGAAAGAAAGACTTTGACACAAATCCTGTAAAAGTTTCTATATAAAAAAAAAAAAATTTTTAGAATTTATAAAATTATTTCATGTTTTTATTTATTTGTTTATTATTGTCGCATCGAATATAAGTTTCGAATATAAGTTTCGGCACGTAAAATAATAATTTTTTGAAATATTAATTATATTTTGCTGCTATAATTTGGATTATATATTTTTATGTTACACACAACGTAGCCTCAAGACCAACAACTCCGCTGTTGCGCATCAGTGCCGGTGAGTGACAAACTTTTATTTAATTTTAAAGTAACGGATTTGCAGATATTGTAGATGTAGATTGTAAATTATAGATTGTAGATTGTAGATAAATCCGTTACTTTTAAATGTGGATGAGCTAAAACAGATTAAGTTGAATAACTTTTAATAAGTTCTTTTGATATGCATTGCATTTATTGCAAAAATAAATTAAAGTTTAAGAAGGAAAATTATAAAAACAATCCATTTTTTCCAATTTGTAGATTTAATTTTATCTGATTTGATTGAATAAAGAGTACTAGTGATTTTATAAATTATCGTGTGATAATTTTTTCTTATAACGCGCAGTGATCTTATTCTAATTTCTTATAACTCATCCATATCGTAGAATTTGTTTGTAGATGAGACCAAATAATCAATCAATTAAATTATCTATAATATAATAATGAATGGCATAAATATTGCGTAAATTAATCTTATTTTATTATAAATTACATATTATTATATGTTATTATATTATTATATAAATTATATATTATTATATAAATTTTAATCAAATTTATAAATTTATATATTTAATTTGCCATAATTTTTTAATCAAAATTTTGATTGATAATTTGGTTTTGTCTTTTAATTAAAATAAAGTTATGAACGATCCAACGTCTAACGAACGATCGCATGATCGTCAACAAGCGTAAAATGTTTACGCTTATCTGGTGACAATAATTACTCGGGAGAAGAAGAAATTTATTTCCATATCAGCGCAAGAAAAATCTTGCGCTTATTCACCGGCGACAATAAATAGCCAGCGATAAAAGGAGTGTATATCTTCATTTTCGCGATTTCTGGTTAGAGATCAATCCAGAAAGTGGCCGGGAGCAACGAAAGGTAATAAGATTAATAAAAAATATATAATATAAATATATAATATAATATTTAATAATAAATATATAATAATATTTAACTTAAATTTTATTTTTAGAAAAATTAATCACAATATTAATCAAACTTTATAATCTTTAATCAAATATTATAAAACATTATAACTTGTTATAATTTATATTTTATGTTAAAATGTTACAAATATATACATATATGTATTTATTTATATACGCAATTTATAATGTAAATAAGTATAAATTTAAGTGTGTATATTAATATATGTTTTTAATATTAAAATATTTATAGAATAAATTAAATATATTTATTTGACACTGATGTGCATCATTAATTTGTAAATTACATAATTATAATTGTATTTTAATTATAATCTAATATTGTAATTATAATTATATTATAATTTTATTATATAAAATTATAATTGTGTGTAGATTATATAAAATATGTTTTCTTTTATAAATTATACGAAAAATTACGAAAAAACACGTATAATGACGATATATAAAAATTAATTCAATTAACATATATGTATTTGTACGAATTTTGATTTACTTTTAATTAGAGATTGATGTATTTATAATTTTCGTATTGGAATCAAATATTCATAAAATAAATTAATGAATTGCATTGCGAAAATATCACGTTTATTCCGCATTCATTTTATGTTTTTCATTTATTCCGCGTTCATTATTGATTATAAAGAATTAAATTCTAAAAAACATTCATGACTTTGATAAAGGATAAAATCCACATTCAAATGAAAACATTTTTTCTTGATTTTTAGTTTTAAAGAAATTAATAATAAATTTCCCCTTCTTTTTTTGCATCGATCGATTAAATATTTCACAATTGTTTTTCTTCTACCATAAATTTCAGCGTGAATAACTCAAAAAATAGTAGACAAATACAACCGTGAGATTGGAACACGTGCAATACAATAAATGTCTCCGTGAGATGTGTACGATTACACGATCGATATAGCGCTAAAAGTATTCCGTCAATATATATCCTCTTTTCATAAATGGACAATTGTGTGCACTACAATCCCACAGATATTCTTTTCTCTTTAAAAAACTGACACTTTATTCCAATGCATACACGCATTATAAAATAAGTCAAGTCGAGAAAAACACTTTGCCTTCAGCTTTGAATATTTTGATATCAAATCTATTCACAAAGTTCAAAGGTGAGGTAAAAATTGAAGTCAGTAAATAATTATATTTTTATTACAATCTATCATATTGAAGTACATGTTATATGCATAGTATTTAATTTCGATGGATTGTAAGGATACAATGCAAAATAATCTCTTGAACTAAATTATTCTTCCTCGATATTCTCCTTTGCATGGAAAAATCTGTAGCTCTAAAAATGGAAATTTTTATTGCTGTAATATATAAAAAATATATGATCAATATTATTTCTTTATGCATATATACAATGACTATATTCTTACCGTGCTTTTTTAATTCCAATCTCGTTATCGCGTAGAATATATAACTGTAAAATAAGATACTGATGTCTTCACGAGCTATAACGAAAGAAAATCTTATTTATATGCTTAAAAAAAAAATATATATATATATATATATATATATATATATATATGCTATTTTAAATATATATTCTGCTATATTCTTATACCGTAGCAAAACACTCTATAGATGCAACAAACAGTCCACCGACGTTCAAAGCAAAATTTCTTGAATTTCTTTGTAACAGGAATAGTATCATTTTTTGTAGATGTAATGGAGCTACATACCACCGAACGTTATACCTAGAAAATGAATTATAAACGACAAATCTTTCGATAAGATCTTCAAGATGCATTGCAAAATGATTTTTTATCAGTAAACTTTGTATATGCTTGTTGTGCAGAGATATCTCAACATTTTTTTAATGCAACAGTATGAGTCTTTATACGCGCTATTTTGCTTACACGGTATGTTTCTCTTACACGGTAACAAATACTTGATGATTGTAATTTATTATGGTCTGACCGATAGAGTTGGATACAAACATATACAAGATAGTGGCACTTGCATATATAAAGGGCGTTATCAATTCTTTGACATCCATTCCGGATGATGAAAAAATCTGAAAAATCTAAGACAAATCTAAAATGGCAATAACACAGTTTAAGAAAAAAACTTTCTACACGAGGAAAAACAAGTAAAAAAAATTGTGCAAATTAGAAACTTGCATCCTCATAATTTTATTTCTTTTTTCTCTATAATATCACGAATCGTAATTATAAGTATGTCCAAATTTAATATCAACCGACCTTTAATAATATAATACTCTATTAAAAAATTTAGCTCGATATCTCAAAATTTGTAGAAATTAGAGAAACCATCTTTTTTGTTCACATACACACATATATATATACACACATACGGACATTTTCTAAAAATATAAGTTTTCGATGTTTTAGAACATTTTGAATACATTAGCATTGAAATTTGAAAAAAAAATTTTTCGTGAAAACAAAGCTTCCTCTATAAGGAAGCAAAGTGACATTTCTATAGTTGTTTTAAAAAAATGTTTTAAAAAAAATGTTTTAAAAATATGTTTTAAAAATATGTTTAAAAAAAAATGATTATGATTACTGAATATGATTTCAGCTCTCAAATTATTATCGTATATATATATATATGTATTGTAATTTAAAGATTTTCAGAATTAAAATTGCCACAAATTTATTTTAAGATAATTTTTAAATATTTTTAATCTTATGAGAGCCATCAAGCGCTTGTTCCACACAAAAGTAGATTTAACAAAAATAGAAAACTTACTCGAAATAAATTGAGGCTCACGGCGCCTATTCCAAAGATTATCAAACAAAACATCATTGCTTGACAATTGGATAGCAACAGAGTTGACAATCTTTTAAAAAAAATATATATTATTATGCGTATATAACGCACGCATATTATAGATATGTATACGAACTTCATGGCTTTTCGATGAATGTCCACAGCGCAAATTAAATTATTTAATATCAAAATATTTTTTTTAGAATTAATATTTTGTAGCATGTTGACGTTCATTGCGCATTCGATACGATAGCTATAAATAATAATTTGTGAATCACTATATTATAAATCACCGATAGATATACGTGTAGCAATTTAGATACTGTTCACTATTTTGTACTTCACGTTCTAGTGAATCTTTTTTACTGATTATCGATTTTAATTTGGAACTTGACTACAACAAATGTTGTGTTTGTTTTAATGTAAGTTTTAAAATTCCAATGTACTATTTATAGATTTATACTATTTTTATTCATATAAAGAAGATCAAAAAACGTAATATACATTTAAATTTTTAATATACATTTATTATTAAAAGTTAACAATAATAAGTTTGCGCGTTGGTTCTTTTTTGCCAATTTTCTCAATTAATAATAATTTGCGTTATAATGATTATTAACAGAAAAAAAATAAATATATTAAATAGCATATTTTTTGATTAAATTTAAACGGTTTTGTTTAAGTATTTGTTTAAAAATGAGATTATTAATTTTTACAGCGCTGTTCTTGCATTTATACCTGGCAATTTTAAACATTCCACAAGTATACTGAAGATACGCGATGAACATTGTTCCTATCGCTAACATTGCAATCGCTCCGATGCATAGTGATGCAATGTTGTGCAGCAGTATCAAATAAAAATATTTCTCTTGATTAATAAAATGTTCCGTTGCTATCAATAGATGATGTGATCGAGATGCGTTTGGCGATAAAATAACGATAATATCCGACCAAAATGATGCAACGCTAAAAGCCGATATGCTGCAAACGGCAAGTACTGAAAAAAAAATAAGAAAAGAGAATTGTTATTTACAATACATTTTTCCATATAAATTTTCAAAGTTGATTTACATGTTATTTGATAGTCTCTCTCATGTTCATGTGTTATTAATTTAATTCTTTGTTGTGCATGTATTACAATTTGAACTTTAATTCTTTCACATCTGTGAACAATTTTACTGTGCAATTAATTACTTTTGCCTCTTTCATCATTTATTTGATTTTAAAATACTTGATTATTATGTAAATATAAAAACTGTTGTAATCCGTCGAAATCGATTTTCTAAAATAAAATATAATATTGACAGCTCTTACGTTGTGTTAACCCTCTTATGGGCCGAATATTTTTCTTGATTATAAAAAAATTTTTTGTGTAATGTAAAATCAATAACTATCAACCTATATAAAAAAAACATATTTAAAAAAAAATAAAAATAAAAAAAAAAATTTTTAAATTAAAAAAAATTAAATTATTTAATAAAATATCGATATATTAGTATGTGACTTGAAAGTTACGCGGGCCCATAGAAGGTTAAAAAGAAACCGTGATTGTACGTGAAAAAGATTATCTCTCTTACTTGTAAGTGCAACGGTATAATGCTTGGCATTACATCCATATTTGTTTATAATAGCAATTTCATTTGCGTCTCTTAACTTATTACATACATGCAATAGTTGTCCCAATATATCCTTCATCTGTTTCAGTAATTTTATATCTTTTTTTTTTGTATGTGCAATAATAATAATAATAATAATGTTAGAGAAAACATTGCGTAAAGATTTATTTGACAAGAATGTTTATTTCCCCTGACGAGTAAGCTGATGAACTTACAATTTTGATTTTAAGATAGAACAAGTTGTATTTTACCACAAAGAGAGCAAAGAAAAATACAGAAGATAGAACTTTGGTAGCGAGATCCGGAGTACATTTTTGTGAGACAAATATTGTACACTGCAAATAATAATTTTATTTACAAATTTACATTGAAAATTTATTCTTTTAAAATCATAAACGCACATATACACTCGCAATTACACACACATACACACGAATGAATAGAATGCACATATATAGATATAATGTGTGTGTATTCCAATATTAATTTTATATATGTTTGCGTTTTAAATCTTACATAATTGAACTGTAAGCATAACTATATGTTTATGTACAATCATAATATAATTGATATAATTTTATGTTAATCTAAATTGTGATCTTAAATTTTATGTCAAAAAGATTGCTTTGCAGAATAATTCATCATGATAATATTATAAGTTATTGTAGTAGAGCTTACCTGAAATATAACATTCGTCGTCAGAATACTAGACAGGAAAATAAATTGAAATCGAGTAAGATTCGATTGCTGATAAGGCCACAAGCCAATAACGAGTAAAAGAATCCTATTCAGACTGAAATACTTATTGTTAATCTCGGTGTAGATCATCTCTTTGCAAGATCTGAAACGCGTATGACTGAAGTAGCCGACGAGAATTACGCTTATCCCTTCCTTTTTCCATTGATCGATCAACTATTATTTACTTTCCCCTGGTATAAATTTTCGCACAAATTACTTAATTTCGTAATTTCGTATAATGAAAGGCGAAATAAGAAATTTCTCAATAAACGGTGTTTCTATAAAGTCTAAAATAGTGTTTCTATGAAGTCTACAAGTCTATAAGTCTATAAGTCCAATTATGCAATCGATTTGATAACGCGAGAAAATTGAGCAAATGTCTTTTTCTCATAACAAAAAAAGAGAAAATATTCGTTGAGAAGATTATTTATACATGCAAAAGTCGCGCACGCGTAATCGCCACTTTTTTTTATTACAATTTCACACGCTTTATTTCATTGCGTGCATTCGTAGGATATGTTTGCTCCTCGAGAGAAATGTCATTCAGTTTGAATATTGTAGTATCGAGTCTATCTATGATAAAACGTATATAGTAAAACATGTTATATGTTTTAAGATAAATTAATCAGATCTGCATACATTTTAAAAATTTTCCGAATTGACGATGAGTGGATGCGATCAAGATTTTCATATTCTACGGGTTTCATCTTTTATCAAATTTATCACTGGGGTAATATTATTTCTTCCAGATATAATCTTGCTTTTTTAAAACTTTCTAATTTTACAGCACATATGTTAATCATTAATTATTAAAAATTATATTAATATACACACACACATATATATATATATATATATATATATATATATATATTATAAATTAATATTGAAGAATTTATATAAAAGATCGATAAATATGTATTATAAAAAAGCGCCTACTACTTTCTTTAGTTTATTGATAAAAAATTTTTTGTTTATTAATTCAATATCTTAAAATCTCTGTACTAAATAATTACTTAAAATATAATTAATAATTCGATCTATGTACATAATGATTACGTTATTTATAATATAGAACGTAAAATTATTTATTATAGATCTCGAGGTGACAAGTGATCAACATCTGACAAAAAGTATCTTTTCCTAGTATCCGCGGTTAATTAACAAATATTGAAAATCTTAATTCAAGTATTAAATAAAATGTAATTAAATTTATGGAAGAAAAAATATGAAACTTAATAATATGTATATTTGATATGATGCTAAATATATGGTAGGAATATAAAAAATCAAAAAAAGAATAGGGAATACAGGAATACACGTAATAAAATGTCGCTTCTATCTCTAAAACTAACTTTCTTTATTCGCATTGCCACTTTATATTCATTCTTATTGTATTCAATGTGTGATTTAAATTTTCTCCATCTGTCTCATCAACCATTCTTTTTATATCCTTAACTATAATACTAGAAAACAATTCCCTGTACAAAAATAATCATAACAACAATAAGAGACGATAAACAACAAAGATTCAGTAACATATAATTCACACATGGAAAATAATGTAAACTTGTCTCTCTTTATATATAGATCATATATGCAAAAAGGATTAAATTTTATGGTCCAGGATTCCATACTTATATATATCAAAAGGCATTCCTATATTTTAATATTTTGCTACGTAAAATGATATCCCCAGTGTTCAAAATATTGGTATGTATATGTGTATATGATAATAGAGAATATGCGATAAATTATCGGTAATACCCGAAATATAGCAGAATTATGATCTTACATATAAAAAGTCTTCTTAAAGTATTACAATCTTAAGTGGTTATAATATTGTTTTGTTTATAGTAACTTTCTAATGTTTTAATGTGATATTTCCAAGATTGAACAAAGTTGTTTCCAAAAGGATTATTTCTTCGATAGGATTATTTCTTTAAATATATTTGACTATTATATAAAGTCTAAGACTATAAAGTCTAAGACTATTATATATAGTCAAATATTATATATTTGACTATTGAAATTTTAATCGTTAAACTCGAGATTTTCGTTTTAAGATTATTTTCCTTGATTTCTATTTTTTTTCGATCGTAAGTTATTGACTTTTTCTTTTAAATAATTATCTTCAATTCGTTTTACGCTCGCAATACACATTTTAAATGTTCAAATATTTACTTTCACTAATTCAGGAAAAAATAATATAGAATAATCATTATACATATCATTCGCAAGCAAATACAACAATAATAATCAACGTCTGAATGAACGCACTATATTTATGATCACAATGTTACTCTGTATAGTAACTTGTAATAATTTTTCCGTTAAATATCGAAAGTTGCACGCAATTCGGCGTCTCTAGCAGCAATGTAGCGATGTAAATTTCGCAACAATGTTCTTTACACATCGCACTGTAATATCCAATGTATTAATGATGGCGTAACTTCGTGTGCTTCTTTCACTCATGTGAACACCGGATTCTTAACAGTATCACAACATGGACCTTCAAACATGTAATACAGCGATATTTGGACAATTCTACTAGATACATTGGATAAATATATTATAATTCATATATATGTTATATGTCGCGCATATTATAATATTGTACATATTTTCTCCATGGAAACATTAAGAAAGGAAGTGTAAGTAAAAAGGCACTATTTCTGGGTATGGGAAAGAAGTTTCTTTAGGCCTCCCTGACTTCTATCAAATCCCTCCGTGACATCACAGACCTCACATTGACACAAGTTACGCCACTGCGAAACATGTCACCCTCATTTCATAAACACACCTGCATACTTGTAAAGTCTTAATCCATTATTCATCCATCACAGAATACATATCGATTTGACTAAAGTAAATTATAAATACAGCCCCATTCTCTTAAATTAAATATGCTCAAGCATACCCAACAAATATACTGGAAGCATAAACTTATTGTTAGTTGGTTTATAAACTAGATTGGAATTCATTATATGCTACAAAACGATGGAATTTCCTCTTATTATCGCATACAGTTGACTAGTCATTGGGAAAATTATTAATTGGCAAGAGAATCTTCAATTGTTCTACGCACAATTTCAACATGCCTTTTTTTTTAGTCACAATGAATATCAGCTTGTTGTGTAATCGTATTATGTAAAAACACCGGTGTTACTTTATATTGACTGTCGAGGATGACATCGATTTAACAATCCTTCCATTAAACAGGTGTTTCATGATCAGTCTCTTCAATTCTTCCCAATCTCCAAGCATTTGGATCTCCTGCCGCTGTAAAATAACAATAATTTTTTTAAATAATATTATAATATACCTTTCAACATAATGTAAATTCAAATTTAAAAAAAGATTTGTTTGAGATATACATATTACATGATTTATATTTCCTTATCATAAAGAAGTATAAATTGTACATTACTTTCTACAATCAATATTATGTAGATAAAAACAAACAAATCTTTATGATATTTTTTTGTCGAAGCAAATACATAGAAACTAAAAGATACAGCATGCAAGAGAATCTAAGTATCTTAATATAGTTTGTTCTACTTTTTCAATATTGCTATTATTGATTTTCAAGATTAAATATACTTTTAAAAGTATCATTGTGCTTAATATAACCCCGTTTATAAACATTGCTTTTCATATATTTGGATTTATTATGGACAATAATTTTTGGAAGTATAGAAAACTCACCTTTTAATGCAATACCCAGGAAGAACAATAAATGATGTTACTCTTTGACATTTGTATAATGTACACGCATCCATTGCAGGAACATAACATGTACAGCACATAGGATTTTGTGCGAGATTGCACAATTGGTGTAAAAGGATATTACAGTGAAGTCTGAGCATTGTATGACATAGGATGTGAAGGGAGTATATAAGATGGTATACGTAGAGGGTTTGTATGGTGTAAAGTATTATTCAATACTTCTTGGCTTGTGTACAGGAGCGGCATTCTCTCTTCTATTTCCAAAGCAAAATCAAAGTTGATGCAAAATTATAATAAAAGTGCATATAACTAAATACAAAAATCTACAACACGTATTAGTCATTACTATGTCTCAACTCAATGACAAAAGATTGTATCACTTTGAAACAAATATGATAGTATTTTATAAAGATCTAAACATAAACCAAAAATAAAAATAGCTGTCTTTTTTAATTAATGATTTTTTGTTAATTATTTTGTATTTATTGAATTTGAATCAATATAATTTTATGTGTAAATAGTTACTATATTGATTGATGAAAATCTTAGCAACATAATAAAAATTAAAAAAATAAATAAATAAATATATATATATATATATATATATATATATATATATAGAAAAGAATTATATATATTATAGAAATCATATTTAAAAAATAAAAAATAACATTAAAAATAAATTAAAACACTGAATCCACGCAAGACATGCACATGCCTGAGTCTTGTAGAAAATGTGCATTTTGCTAATTATAGAAAAAAGCTAGATTGCTGATAAAAACTAATACAGAATATACAAGATAGTTTTTTTTTTTTACCTAAGAAAAACTATAGTGTCACAATATATTTTTAAAAATATTTATAAAAGCAAAGTTCAAAGTAATACAAAAGGGAAAACAATTTATCATACACATGTTTGGTTGAATTTGGTTTAAAATTAAGAATAAGAATAAAAATCGTAAATAAAAATACATACCTTGGAGTTGACGACTAATGAGAGCCGTAATGCCTTGACTGTCACCAGTCTTTTTTACAACAAAAAGTTTTGTATCAGCATCATTTTCTAAGGCTCCGATTCCACCCAAACCAATTATCTGTCCATTTTGCTGCTGATGATTGCTAGCAGCCATTGTTTCACTGACCTATTGCAAGCAAATGTAGCTGTTCATTTGCATATATATTCGTTTTTTATTAACAAATCTTAACAATTTTATTATTTTTTTTTAATTACAAAGCATAAAATTTGATCTTTTTATGACTTTTTAAATAATTCTATATACAAATTAAACTCAATATTTTAATTTAATATACAATAATAAAACTGTACCTGCATCAATTTCTTAACTACATCTCTTCCCAAAATGTGATCAAACACTGCCTGC
This sequence comes from Cataglyphis altisquamis, assembly GCA_039654385.1. Lineage (NCBI taxonomy): Eukaryota > Metazoa > Arthropoda > Insecta > Hymenoptera > Formicidae > Cataglyphis > Cataglyphis altisquamis. The sequence continues at coordinate 193 of JBCEZW010253399.1, read as the reverse complement.
AGGAATTGATCGCTAATTATGCTTAATTTTAGTTTGTCCCTATGCCATAATAATATTCTTGATTCTTCCATAGCTGTTATTGATACCTAAATAAATATAAATGTCTATTTTAAGTGTATATATATATATATATATATATATATATATATATATATATATATATGTAATTGTATTACTGTATCAGGAAGTTTCT
>JBCEZW010222324.1:0-90869 GCA_039654385.1 Cataglyphis altisquamis | reverse complement strand
CTAAAAGGGGTGTCACCCCAACAAAAGAAAAAAGCATCTCACGTTTTCGTGATGACAAAAAGCAATCAAAAAACCACTCACCAAATAAAAACGCATAATAGCAGGTAAACGCAATAAAATAAAAAAGACATACCCGAAAAACCACCCAAAACCGCAACTGCGTTGCTCTGATGCTTGTTAGTTACTTTATTCTTCATTATTTTTCCTTACAATAATTAAACCATATAATAATATTATAGCATAATATTATTATATGACAAGTTATAGATAATAATTAAACTAAGAAAAAATAATATAAATAATTGAATATAAGATGACTGGATACTTGTATATGTTATTTTTTATAAGTTAGATAAAATTTCTTATATCATACAATTGTTCTTATATTTTGATTTCTATTTTGCCTCTCGACATACTGATACATCCTTCCCTTAGTCACTAAATATTTAAACAAAATAACTAATAACTAAAACTAAAGTTTTACGATGCGTAATATTTATGCTATAATAAAAATACAAGAAAAATAAACAACAAGGAGACACAATGATCACAGTTCAAGCCGGAGATGCTTCAGCAAAAGATGATATTTCATCATATACAGGTAATACCCCTTTGTATGAAGGTCAATATTCTGATATTGATGATATTAAATCCAGACTTGCTGAGGAATTAATAAAATCTGGTTTTACTATCGATGACCAAATAAAGGGGTCTTTAACCACTATCATTGACATTGCTCATAGGGACAGAGGTTTTGTATGCGATGTCGCACTAGCCCTTACTGGACTATGGATAAAAATAGTATAAAAATATTAATTTATACCTGTTGAAACAAGCTAGAGAATAAAGGAGACAAAATGCCTACAGTTGAAATTGGCGAAGTACAAATCGGGAACCAAACAATATTATTTACTAATAACTACAGTAGCTTGCAAGATATCCATGAAAATCTTGTTAATGACTTAAAGAGTAAGAACATTATTCTTACTCAACAAGAAAAGAATCTTTTACTCTCCGATCTTCCGAATCTATGCACCTCTAAAAATATAGTTCCATCCGACTATGGTAGATACTGGATAAAAATAGTATAACTACTATTATATAGTCTTGGCTCTAACTACTATAGTGGTTAGAGCCAAGACTATATAATATAAAATTTGAATTTGAGTCAATTTATAATAGAAAGAAATGGGATGAATGATTCTGAAGAAAACATACTAGTTGTTATTGGGGATACTTATGACTCTGGAACTAGGAGAGTGATACTAGATCAATACTTAGTTATTAGTAATGATATATACATTAATATTGGTGAGCATATTAAAAAAATTGCTAATACTTCTGCATATCCACTACATTCAATGAAAAAATTTTATGAAGAAGCATTCAATAATCTTAAATCGCATTGTTATTTCTCAACGGATCAACAAGAGAAATGGCTTATTATGATTCCCAGTAAGCCTGAAAATAAAATATTAATAGATGAAACTACTAATCTTCCAACTATTATAGACAGTAATGCGAATAATCTTTATGCATATATTGGCTATGAGTTAGATACGCAAATAGGGTTATACACGAATGATTACTATGCTATTTATTACATAATGTTTCTTATCAAATGTGAGTTAGAGGATGCTTTTAGTAATCCCGTTTATTATCGACCCCGTAATAAAGTTATTGTAAGGTTTGATACAAAACCCAATCTTACTCATAGCGATTATATTTATCAAAATAAGGATTATATTCTTCCCTATACAACTATAGTGACTGCACAAAAAATTATTGATAATATAGTCTCGTCTATTGGGGAAAATACGGTAATTATAAATGATGAAGATTATAAAAGAAATTCTTCTACCCTGCTCAAATATTGTATTGAGAATGCTCAAAAGCATCCTTTAATTATTTATCAGAAATACTTGGAAAAAAATTTGTATGAGAATCTTTCTATAAATTTTGAAAAGCTGAACTTAGATGCTTAATTAACTATTTTTTCTAAAAGAAGATGTAAGACATACAGTTTTTGATTCTAACTATATGTCTTACACATCTTTTTTCTTTTAGACTATGCCATAAATACTAAGCGCACAGTCCCCGCACACGTAAAATTCTTCTCCATCCTCGTCTATTATATCTTTGCCTTCGTAGCGGTCTATTTCTGAACACATGGTGCATTTGTAGGCTGAATTGTTTGAACGAGTATTACGAATTGTTTTAGTGGTTTTTCGGGGTGTTTTTTTCGTGCTCCATAGTTCTTTTCCTTCAGGATCGGTAACTAGTTTATCCACTAGTATTACTTCACTTCGTTTACCACTGTTAGCGATAACGGTTACTGCGTCTCCTGGTTGTGATCCTTTTTGGTGAGTGCAAGCAACAAAATTATTGTTATACATTGCCCATTTGAATGTAGGATTTGGGTTTTTTTCTTCCACTAGTTCACTATCGCTAGTATTAGTGTTGGTAGGGTTTGGGTAGGTGAATGTCCAGATTATTTCTTTACCGGCAAATATTCTTTCTCCTTCTTTTATCCAGTTTCCTTTTTCATCATAAAAATCATCGGTAAAGTAATAGTATTCCTTTTCTGAGACTTTCTCACCAAGAATGATCTTACAAAAACTACCGTCTTTCTTGATTGATACTTGGGTGCCGGCATGATATTCATAATTTGTCATGACATGGGTGATGCCATTAAAAGTTGTATATACAAAATTTGCATCATTTCCAGTATGAGACATAAAAGTCCAGCCTTGTTTTTTTCCAGAATTATTTACTAAGTCTAAGAGCATTACGGCTTTTTTCTCACCTTTTTTCGTTTCCACTAGCACAATATTTCCTGCTGAATATTTACATGAACTATTTACTTCTACTATCCATCCAAATACTCCTTTAACAAAGACTCCATTTTTTGCAGATTTTCTTGATTGTTTTATTTCTGTAGTCATTATTCTCACCTTCTTAATTTTATGTGGGTTATTACTATTTTGCTTAAATTTTGAGATTATTTTTCTTTATCCTTATAACTAAACTATATAATACAATTTTTAATAATGCAACTTATTTAGTGAAATATTTGAGAAAATATATACATATACACAGACTATACATTATATGTATAGTTATTTTAATAATTATCGAGAAAATCTTAATAAGATTTTTCTAATATTACTGTTTAATACTTATATTATGTATGTGTTTTTTATTTTATTTATCTTATTAGTTGCATTTCTAAAAATATAATGGTATATTTAGATTGTAGGCATGAGAATGTTTTATATAATATAGAAAAATAAGAAAGTGTAGAATTTTAGGAGTATTTTTATGAAATTGTTATCGCGTTATGGCACCATTCCGTGTGATAGCGAGAATCCACTGGAGCAGTATTTACAGTTTTTGCCGGAGATGACTATTCCCGCGCATATATATAGGCATCGTGCTCAGATTCCTGAGGATAGTGATGTGTATGTGTGGGATAAGAATGGGATTAAAAATTTTTATAGTACTAAAGAGATTGTTAAAAATTTTTTCAAGAATCCTCATTATTGGGCGCAGAGGTATCTTGAGGTGCATGGTGATGATCAGCGGGCATATGATGGTATTCGCAATTTTTATCCTCATTTACCTCACAAAGGCGGAGTTGCAGATTTTTTCTCTATTATTGGAGATAAACCGTATAACCCAATTACCCCGCTCTCTCCGACAGCAGAGGATGTAGTGTGTGAAGCAAAAAATAGTACTACTCTTTTTCTTGATGCCGTGAAAAAAGAAAAATACACCTTATTGGAGCATTATATTGATGATTTAGGGGTTAAATTTAATTTTGATCAAACACTGTACGGTAATGGGAATCCTCTGTATTGGGCAACGCGGAAAAAATCTCCTAAACTCTTCCAGTTTTTAGTTGATAAAAGTGCTACACCAGGGAATTTAACTTCTTTTGGTCATAAGATGACGCGCGCTTTTATTAATGGTGATCAAGACTGGTTAGAGGCTTTAGCGCATAGTGAGGCTAGCCCTCAAGAGCTTGTGCATTATATTTTAGGGATTAGAGAAATGCCTGATCTCGATGGTGAATTTACTGGATCATGCGAGATCGCGCCAGAATATGATGTGAGGAATGTGTTGAAAATGCTTCATCCTAGTGATCGCTGGATGGTCTGGTTGCATACAGTGTGCCTGGATTTTGAGGTTGATAGAGCAGCAAAAGAAATAGCACAAATAATCACTATACAGCCTGCATACCTGGAAAGGATTATAGCTATTATTAGTGAATTAAAATTAGAGAAGAGTCATTGTCAAAATAGCTTTTTAGCACAAATTGTATTGGCTGAGCAGGAATTTCCTGATGCTAATGAGCGATTAGACGAACTTGTAGAAAGGATCAGAAACTTCACGCTTTAAACATGTAGTCCTTCACCTATCTAGTTAAATATGGATAGTGGGGGACTACATGTATTTAACTGTTCACTTATCAGCTAGGATTTTCACTGTCCATATTTTCCTCTAATTATTAGGAAAATTAAATAAGTATATTAGTGTCTAACTATAAACATATCTTTTTATGGTTAGGCACTAGTTTTCGTGTAGGGCTGCGGTGAGGTGGTGGATACATTCATGTTCAGAAGGTTTAGGTGTGCGTTTTTTCTCGGATGCTATTTCTTTACCTCTTTGTACCCATCGTAAGCCTGTTGATTTATTTTTGTCTATTATTCTACTAATTTCAGTGAATTTCCATCCATAATATTTATGCAGGCAGTAAGCGTAAAAATATTTATCATCATTATTCTGCTTTTTATGGAGCATGTTGTATATTGTGGTGACGATAGTTTTATTTTCTTCAGTAATACGCGGATTCTTTTCTTTCATTATTCCCGCTAAACTCGTCATGCTTATATTATAAGATATATATTCTTCTATAAGCGGTCGAAAAATATTTTCCGCTGTCTTCAATTCTTCTTCAGCTTGATGGAGGTTAATAATTTTTTTTTCTACATCCGCAAGGTAAATCCTACTATTATTCGGATTGGTTTCTATTTTTTCCCCATGGCAATATATTTGTATTCTATTTGGCGATACACCGATGTTCGTTAAATCTTTTAATGATACACCGTATTGATAAGCATAAGTTATTGCTGAACCAAGACTTTTTTTAGCAGCTAGAAGGTCTTTTATTCTTGTAGAATATTTCTCATATGCTTGCGCTAAAAAAATATGATCATATACACGTAGAACTAATAAAAAATTATTACCATCAGTTAAATTAGCTATCTTGCATGAGCAGATTATCTTATCTCCTACAGTAAGCATATCTGGGTTAGTTGATAGTTTTTTCAAAAAATCTTCATCAGCTATAACGGATTCATAATAATTCCAGTTATCAATACTTTGTAGTATCCAACCCCCATTACCGTTAATTAATCTATCAACTAAATATATACCTACAGCTATATTCTCATTATCGCTTTTATTATATTCTTGTATATTCACATCTTCTTTTTTTATCAAAATTTCCCTCACTCAATTAAATTAATGTTTAGGATGGGGGAAAATAAATACTTTTCCCCCATCCTAAAAGAAATTTATATTTCCCCCACTCCTCTATACAGTATCCTGATATATATCATTTTTTACTGTATCTTGCATTAAATCGCGTAAACCGTTAATACCGACAAGTAAAGAATAAACTTTGATTACCGCGTTATAAACCGTATTATCATCATGCAATAGCACATCCGCATAAGTTGAATTTAGAATATTCATTAAAGATTCAATTGAAGAATCTGTAATATCTGTTAAGGATTGAATAGTAGAATTTATAACATTTTTTATATTATCTACACTTTCTGGTGGAATATTTGACGAAAAAAATTTTTCATTAAAACTTTCCGCTAAACCATCCATATAATCACTCATAATGTTTATCCCTACGTTCGTTTTTTCATTTAATTATAATTACAGAATACTATATTATTTTTAATAATGCAACTATATACGTTAAAAATAGTGATTACATTGTTAAATAAAAAATTTTACCAATATTTATAGATAATTTTTTAATTTATATTCTTATTATTGCATGTTAATACTATTTATAGATAATTTTTTATTTTTTCTCAGATATTTTTGTTAAAATTAGTTGCATTACTAAAAATTGCATGATATAGTTAATTATATAAAAACAATACGAAAAGTATAGAGTGGTAAAAAATTATGAACGCTGTAACAAATATTCGTTATGAGGCAAAAATTTCAACACCTAAAGAATTTCAAAATATCAATATTGATATTAGTGATAATTATTCAGACGATATGTGGGATGACTTCGTGAGTGAACTTAACGATTGGCGTGAGAATCCTGAAGAGGGATTTGGGTATGAAGCAGATGAATTACAGTCATTCACTGATGAAAAAATCCAAGAAATAATCATTGATTATTTACAATCCCCTGGAAAGCTCATTATTTCGAGGGAGGTTACAGGGTAACACTCCACACCATCAAGTGGGTGGTTATACTATCGGCACTGATAGTACAACCACCCACTTTTATTTATTGAATAAATTTTATATATGCTAACTATTTTAATATATTTTTCTGTACGGAATATTCAATGAAATAGTTAGGTGTATAAGAAAAAATCTTTCCTCTTTATCTTGTGTGAGGAAAGATTTTTTTGCAGATACGTCAGGGTTTTGTTAGACATCTTTTGATTGTCTATCACAGATAATAACATATCTTATATAAGATAAATGTTAATCTTAGTATAAATTTTATGGGAAACTAGGATGCGAAGATGATAATTCATCCTCGATATTCTCAATATTATTAGATTGATAAATATATTGAGTATCCTTAATAAATTCTTCAGTCGCCTTAAGCCAATGCTTGAGTATAATTTCCTCATAATCCTGTCCAAGATGCACACTGTCAAAGTTAGGAATAAACTCATGAATCCTAGAAATATTCTCAACATCCTTATAATGCTTAAATAGTGCTTTAAGGAAAAATAGCTCTATCACACGTCGATTAACTTTACGATTTAGCTTACTTCTCTTCATTTCTTCTGCTTTCTTACTTTTTCCTGCAAACACTCATGCTCACTATTTCGTTCAAGTAACTTATTGGTTTCATCAATCTGTTCAAGTAGCTTAATGATCTTATCATTGTCTTTATCAGCAGTATCTAAAAAATTATTTATTATCATTTATTGTTTCGTCTTTCGTAAAAATCGCATCACTGCTTGCATATTTTCTGTCAATTCCTCATCCAATTCCTCATTATCAACATGAACTTCGATGAGTTTTTGTATAATTTCTATTTCTTTATCCATTTTTAATTCCTATTTCTCTCTTTTTATCTAAAATCACTTCAGCTTGCCCGCACCAATGTCTAAGAATGTCTCTAATAGACTCAGGCTGATAATTCATGTGAACGTTTCCGTCCACTGCGAGCTTAAAGCTAGTCTCAATAGGCACCAATTTAGCAATATTCTCAGCCTCACTATGATCACCTAAACAGGCAAGAGAACCAAAAAGTTCATACAAATCCTTACCAAGTTTATTCATGCAATCATAAAGAGCCTGATCATCAATAAGTTCAGATATATTCTCACTCATTTTCGTCTGATTTTTCGTTCATCATGAAATCAATAGTTATCGTTACCGCTGCAAGCTGACTAGGATTTAACTTACCCTTATTCAAAGCACCAATAAGATTAATGTCTTTCAATTTTTCATACGAATGCACACCCTCAATCTCGATAAGGTAATTCCCTTCCATTTCATCAATATTCACTCTTTTTATCTGATAAGTAATGACTACCTTTGATCAATTCAGCTACAATCTATTGCCTCTTCTTCCTGAGCATCCTTTACACGAGAATGCTCTATTGCTGCCTTTATTCTGTTATTTATTTTTAGTTTCTTATTTTCTTTACAACTTAAATATATCATTATACTTTTAACATTGCAACTATATATGTGTTGTATTTGGTTTGTTTTTGCTAAATTATTATTATAATTGCAGTTTATTACATATATAAATATTATAAAATAAATTTCTAGCTAGGATACTTTAAAGAAATATTACATTATTGCTAATAAATTAACTATATATACAGCTTTTTAATATAATATTGCTCGATTTTATATAATTATTGTTGCATTATTAAAAGTATTATTGTAGAGTATAATTATGTTAAATAATAATTTTATGAATGGATTGTTTTTATGTTGTGTAGCAGGTTATTAAAAGAAGCTAATGCTTTTTTTCCTGGGGTATGGCAGAAAATTGATGAAGCTCGTGAGACTATGCTTGAGGGTATACCTGGGTTTTGTTTTTTGCCTTTAGAGTTATGGGATTCTATAGCGCACGAAGTTAATCCTCATGCTAGCCCTGTGCAGGTTAATCTTTTACAAGCTGCTGGCACCTGGCGACCTACGCAGGGGGTTTATAAATTTAATCCTGATTTTCTTTCGCTACTGTTAGATACGTCTTTGCCGGAAATTTCGGAAATAGATTTTACGCGCGCGTTTAAAGAATGGTGTATGTGGATTGAAGCTCCTGGTCTTTGCTTTAATAGGAAAGATATTACGGGTTTTTTTGTTTTCATGGATTATTCAATAAAGGCTCGTATGTCTGGGATTTATCTTTATCTTTCTTTTAAAGATTCTTCTGCTGAAACTTTTTATCTACCACTAATGGATACCCTCACTCAGAGTATCCGTTATATTAGACAGTATGTGATGGATAATTTCGGGGAAATCTATTTTTCTCTTCCTATGCATGAATTTGAGGAGTATCTAAAAGAATTTCAGAATTTTTCTATGAAAATTTTGACTATATTACTTTATTTAACCAGTAAAGAGCCTGATTTATATGCTACAAAACCACGTTCACCAGCAATTTTAACAAGTCAAACTATTACTACTAGGCGAGGTATCCGCATTATAGCCCCTAGCAAACCGGTAGTTTTTCTCGTGGGTGAAAATACTAGTCAAATCATTAATAATAATCATTATTCAGAATGTAGTAATACTGTGACTAGTGCTAGCGGGGATAGGAAATTAGTTAAACTGCATATTAGGCGCGGTCATTGGCATATGTATTGGACGGGAGAAAAACGCACGATACCAGTGTGGCGATGGATACACCCCACCCTTGCTGGTAAGCCTTCCATACAGCCCTTCCAAGATACTCACGATCATAACAGGTAATTCTTAAACAAGATTTTAACTATTTTCCTCGTATATTATTCATAAACTCTTTTATTTCCTTCTATTCATTCTCGGTGAATTCTCATTAATCAATATCTAACCTATCGCAAAATATTAAATATTGCGATAGGTAATATATTGTGGTATTTTTAGGTTATAAGAAAAATATGATGAAGAAAAATTATTGTGAAGGGTGTTAAAAGTGTTGGAGCGTAAGTTTTTTGATGATATGAATACTATATTGCATTATGCCAGGATTCATGTAGAGACAATGAGTGATGTTGGTTATGATTTTGATGATCACGATTTTCGCGGGAATGTAGGTGATAGGTATGGTATAACTTTTAATCAGTTTAAGTACCTAATAGATTTGTTGAGGCAAAAATATTGTTTTTTCTCTTATGAAATGTTGTTGAGTAAATGTGAGGGTATTTCTTTAATTGAAGCGGAAGCAGAATTAAAAAGGGTAGATGAGGATTTTCAGTTAGCGAAAGGAACGCCAAAAGAGGAAGATAGCGAGGATATTCCTTTCGCGGTTGCTAGTAGTTTAGCTTCACTTAATCGTGAAGAGTTCAGTAGGTTATTGGATTGGGTAGTATATTATAGTATTGATATTTCTTATCCTTTACCGGTTTTTAATCAACTCACACGCCTTTATCATCAGACCCCTGATTATTTAATGCATGAATTACAAGCAGCAGGCATAGTAGTTAATTCGCTCGAAGAGATACCGGATTTGCTTTTAACGCTGCAAGCTGAGCAGATACCTGAGCATTTATCAGGTACGGATACTTCTCCTCCGGCATCGACTAGGCAAATAAATTTTTTGAAAGCCTTGATAGTTTCTTTTCAAGATTCTATGACCAGCAAAGAATTTGAATTACTTCTTAACCATGCGGGATGTGAGGAGCCTAATATTTTTTTAGCGTTAGATACTTTAAGCGTGAAACAGGCAAGTTTTTTGATTGATGCTTTCAAAACGGGCACTCTTTTATTTGAAGTCCGTGAAGAGACAGGAAATACTGAGCCTTTCGCTTCCACACTCGCCTGGAATGCAGTGTATGCTCACTCGATCAGGACGGTGCCTTATTCGCAGCATGTGACAGTTATGACAGATGAGGGTGAAGAAGAGTTTATAGCTTCTGATATGGTCATTAAATCCTTACTGAATGCTTTCAACTATTCCCCCTCCCGAACTTCTGGTTCTGAAATAGAAATACATCTCATTACTAGGGGTAGGCGGATTATGGATTTCGCTTTCCGCTCCACTGTGTCTACTATCGAGGAGAAAGCTGAGATATATAATCTTGATATTACTGCGCGTTATCCACTCGTTGTTGATGCTAAACTTTCGTGTGAAAGAAAAATACATGAGTCTTTAACCGATTCTAGCGAGGTTCCTGATGCGATTCATCATTACTGGGTGACAGAGCTTTTCCCTTATCAGCTTGCAGCGGTAGAAAAGCATCGAAAATCGAAAGCTTGGGCATTATTGATGGAGATGGGAACGGGTAAAACACCTGTATATTTGCGGTTAGGTTTAGAGAAAGTCCTGCTAGGGAAAGCTAAACATATCGTGATTATCGCTCCTGTGAATACTTTTGTTACCGGTAGTCTTCCTGAGGAGGTAGAAAAGCATACTGGTATTGTTCCTACTATTTTTCATGGTAAAACCTATCATCATGAGCCTACTATGATTAACATTATTGGCACCGAGTCTATTTCTTCTAGTATTACGGCGATTAAAGCTTTAGAATCTTTAACTCCAGGAGCGGTAGTGATTTTGGATGAGTCGCATATGATTAAAAATATTGGTGCCAAGCGGTCGGAAAGGATTATGGCTGCTTCTAAAACTGCTGCTTATACGTGTATTTCTTCAGGTACTCCTTCAGTGAATGGGATTGAGGATTTGTATACTCAATGCACTTTTCTTTCCCCTCGCGTGTTAGGGTATGAGAATTATAAAGAATTTCAGAAAAAGCATTTAAGTTTACGTTTTGATCAGCAGGTAGCGCGCAGGATCAATGAGGAATATATTTATCGTAAATTAGCCCCGTATGCTACCAATGTGAATAAAAGGGATTGTTTCACGATTCCAGCGAAAAAATATGAGAAGCGTACCGTGATTCTTCCTGATGATTACCGCGATATTTATCGCAGTTTCAAATACGAGATGATCACTTCTTATAGTAAATGGGAGGAAGCCACGGCTTTTATTCTCACGCTACGTTTAGGATTAAACATGATTACCGCAGGTGTGGTACCGGATTTTGTGCATAAATTTGTTCCCGATGCCGTTCACAATAATAATCCGTCCCCTAAACTAGTTGCCTGCTTCGATATTCTGAGCGAGAATTCGAAAGAAAATTCTATAGTCTGGTGCAATTTCCGTGAAGAAGTCGATAAAACCTACCAGTATTTAACAAGTAACAATGTTACGTGTTTTTGTTTTCATGGCGGAATGAATCATGAGGAAAGAAAAGAAGCATTACATGATTTCCGTAACACTCCTGGTAGCGTCCTGATTGCTACACAAGCTACCGGTGGTACAGGGTTAAATCTAGCTTTCGCTTCCAACGCGATCTATCTCTCACGCACCGATAACTATCTGCTGTATCAGCAATCACAGGACAGAATAGACCGGTTAGGATCAATGAAAAGCAATATTTATAATATTTTCACGGATATGCCTATCGAAAAAGCTATTTTTCGCAACCTTACCAGTAAAAAAGAGTTCCTGAAGGAAATACTTTCCAGCATTAAAGCCTATGGGGATATTGATAATGACACGAAAGTATCTCTTTTGAAAGAAAAAGTATCCGCATGGTAAACGTTTACGAAGCAGCGATGAATAGGATAGCTTATATTTTTGATCATTTCGATCATATCAGCGTATCTTTTAGTGGCGGTAAAGATAGCGGTATCTTGCTGCGCCTAGTCATTGATCACGCGATATTGCGTGATCAATGCGCGAAAGTGAGTGTTTTTCATCTTGATTATGAAGCGCAATACCAATCCACTACTGATTTTGTGCAAGAAACTCTGGATGAATTGCGGGTAAAAAATATTATGGTGCATCACTGGTGTGTACCAGTGAAAGCGAAATGCTCCACGAGCATGTATCAATCCTGGTGGAAGCCTTGGAATCCAGCGGAAAAACATTTATGGGCGCGCGAAATGCCTAGCAATGTTCTCACTAGAGAGGATGCGCAAGGATTATTGCATGATGAGCAGTGGGATTATCAATTTCAAGAAAAATATAGTCACTGGTTACAAAAGAAAATCGGCATCAATACCACCCTAGCGGTATTGATAGGTTTAAGGGCTGAGGAATCGTTTAATAGATGGCGGGCTACGCATCTTTTCACTGGTAGAGAAGTTTTTGAGAATAAAAAATATTTCAAAAAAATATCTGATACTATCTGGAATGCCTACCCGCTTTATGATTGGAAAGTGGAAGATGTATGGCATGCTCACTATCTCCTTAACCATTCATATAATAAAGTGTATGATGATATGTTTCTCGCCCATATCCCGCTGCATAATATGCGGGTAGCCTCCCCATTTAACGGTTCAGCCATTAGCAGCCTTCATCTGTACCCGTTAATTGATCCTGTAATGTGGGCGAAAGTAGAATCCAGGGTTCAAGGAACCCACCTATCCTGCATGTATGGGAATACTGCACTTATGGGGTGGAAGCATGTGTATAAACCTGATGGTATGACTTGGAAGCAGTGGTGTGAATATCTGCTATCTACCCTACCGTGTGAGATAGCGGAAAAGTATTTCACCACTTTTACTACTATTATTGAGTATTGGCGAACCCACGGGGGCGAACTGAGTAAAACTGCGGTTAATCTTCTCCCCTCCACCATACACAATTCCACCACAATAGCTGCTACATCTGATGATACTTGTCTGGTGAAATTTAGTGAATTACCTGATGAACTGCCTGATAACACTGTTTTATGGAGCGCACCCACCTATAAACGCATGGTGATGTGCATCCTGAAAAATGATTTCACCGGTAAAAATTTAAACCCTACCGCTATTCTGCAAGAAATCGATCAACGCGCCAAAATCTGTGTGAATCTAGCACTCATATAATAGAAAAGATAGCAATCATGAGCACACATGTTTCCCCTGTAGATAATATTCACCATATCAGCCTCGACCTGATTGAGCCGAACAACTATAACCCTAACCACATGGGTAAAGCTGAAATGCAATCTTTAGAACTCTCCATCTGGACAGACGGTTTCACTATGCCGATAGTCTGCTACTACGATACCACTACCCAAAAATATATTATTATTGACGGCTATCACAGATGGCTAACCGTGAAAAATAGTAAAAGAATCAACAAACGCGAAAACAATACTATTCCTGTAGCTTTAATCAATAAACCCCAACCCGACATTATTGCTGCAACTATTAGACATAACAGAGCACGCGGACAACACAGCCTACCAGGCATGGTAGAAGTAATAGCTTTACTCAAACATCTAGGACAAGACGATAACTGGATCATGCATAATCTGCGCATGACAGTAGAAGAAATACTGCGTTTATCGCAAAATGGTGGCGTAGCAGAAATGCATCAACATTATACTTTCACTGCTGCGGAAAATGACGAAATACCCCACCCAAACGTATAATACACTAAACACTACAATAATAAGTAGAAGGAGGAAGGCATGATTACTGAAGAAATATTAAATACTATTCGCGTTTTAGATCATGCTGCCCTCCAATCATTTGAAGAAGTCTCGCGCACACACGATAAGCTCATAGCGCATATTCGTCATGCCATAGCACACGGAGTAAAAAGGCAATCTATCCTCGATTTAGGTGTTACTCTGCGCATCTGGGAGACAGCACGAAAAATCCCAGGGCACTGCCTCGCACCTTTAGAATGTGACAATATAGAATCCATTTATCGTGACATACAAAAAGCTTTGAGCCTCTACAATGAAGCAATTACTGAACGGGAAAAAAACTATACTACGCTAGGGGAGAAAGTAGAAGAAACCCTAGAAAATAATGCTATAACTCTGCGCACGCTAGCCTCAAAACTCAATAATAATACTCTTGATACCGCGCTTTATCATCGTTTATATCGGGCTAAAGAAAATGTGCAAGAAAAACCCCCGCCCCCTAAATGGACCCAAAAAGAAAAAAATATTCGCAACCAATATATCGCTACCCTCTATAGCAAAGAAAAAAACTATACTAAAATAGCGAAAATGTTTAACCTCTCCAACGTAGCAGTAAAAGAAATTGTTACTAAAACACGCATACCCTAAAAATACTCATTTATTTTCTAAAATGAAATAATAAACCATTTATACATAAAAACACTGTTAAACCAAAAATATATTATATATTCTGGTTATTTTTTATATGTATTCACATAAACTACCTTGATAATGCATAAAAACATGTATTATCTACCCTCATATAGTTGCATTAAGGAAAAATATATGAGAAAAATTACTACAATCAACACATAGCCGATCAAGACCGCGGACTTCTAGGTTTTCTAACGAATAATATTTCCCTCGATAAAACATATAACTTTATTCTCGAATGCTTCACACACTAGGAATATTCAATATCACCTGGGAAGATTTTTGAAATTTCTACAATGATGAAAGATATTATGAAATAATAAACTGATTACAACAAAGAAATTACAGCGACAAGAGTATCGTAGAAACACTACTATCACCCTGAAGAAAAGCTCTTGCTTATAAGCTACTTTTTATGATCATGAAAAACTTCTCGGAGATAAATTTTACCTACCCTGGCAATACTGTAATCCCAATCAAGCAGAAGAATACATCACAACATATTTTTAGAAGGAAAATTCTATGACAACCACTATTGCTGTTGAAGGAAGCACAGATGAACTTCTAGCAGCCTGGAACAATATTTCTCATCTTTTTAAGGATATAACAGAAATACGTATACATTATCCTAAAGGCACTCCTGTAGATAGTTCAATAGAAGAAAAACAAGAACAACTTATTCACTATCCCACATATAACCCACAATGCCCTCATGATGGATTTCTCGAAATAAAAGGGAAAAGCCAACACTACCATATTATTTTCTGGGCAGGCGCTTTCGGTGTAGGGTATCCTAGCGCTCATGGGGGTGCGTATGATTGTGCCAAAATTATTGAATCCACCGGAAAAATGAATATTCCTCTTGAAAAGATCAAAGATAAATTAAGAGAAATTGATCAATCAATCACCATTCTTTACCCTTAAAACCTAGCAATATTTTATTTTATATACTATATTATGTATTGCTTATTGTCTTATAGAGGCTTGTTAATTACTTAGTACTATTTCGGTTGAGCTAGCTTTAGCTTCCTTAATATTAGTGTATAGTTCACGTAAACTGATCCTAGGATGAATTACAGCATTATCTGAATTTAAGGTTTCTTCTTGTTGTTTTAATGCTTTTTCCTGCCTCAATTCTTGATAATACTGATACAGTAAAGCATATTCTTCAGGATAATGTAGACTATCAATCCTATAGTCTACATTGACCTGCTGCATAATATCCTCAAACAGCATTCCTTCCTGAACCCCGATAGATATTTCGCGTTTATTAACCTTAATTATATTATTATAATGTTTTTCTTCTGCTATCTTCTTCACGTATTTTGCTGGTAAATCAGGTAATTTCATAGCTTGAGTAATAACATAATTCAAATATTTTCCAGGATTCACTGGTGGTAGCTCAAAATATTTTTGGTGTGAGGGGAACAAGAGTATTGCTTGTTGAAGATCAGCTAAACTCCACCCTAATATAATGATGCGATTTAACTGTTTCTTGTAGAAAAAACAGGAGGTTACAAACCAAGTGGGAAATCTTGCAGGAAAAAGCATAATCCTATGCACACTATCACCATAGCTTCTTAGAGGATTATTAAAAAGTTTTTCCCTATTTTCTTTTTTTTCATCGCGGAAGCGATTCATTCGCTCAATTTTATTTTCTTCTTGACTTTTCTTTAAAAGATTAATATCAACTTCGTTGAAGGTGGAAAAAAAACAGTCTATATCATTATTGATATATTCAATCACCTTTTTTTTCGTAGAAAACGTTTCCCTCCACCGAATTTTTATTCGTTTACCCTGGTAAGTGCGTTTATGAAACCGCGGGAAAAGACGATACACAGCACAACGAGACTGCTTACTATTATTAATCACAGGTTTAGACACTAAATGCGCACAACCCAAATACTGGAGTATACGAAAAGCAACTTGAACCTGTTTACGCTTACTTAACTTAGTTGATTTATATGTTAATTGTTCAAGAATCACATCATAACTAACATCAAATTTCCCTGAAACACTATGCGCATTATCCGCTATCACCCTAACAATTTCACAAAACTTAGCAATGTTAAGAGACAACTTTTTCGTTGCACAAATAAACGTATACTCCCTACCCACCTGCATTCTTACTGCTTTAAGCCACTGATCTTTACTCGACCACTGCCCCCTCTCCCTCATAGGCATACGTGATTTAAAATTCACATACCGTTGCGTTTCCTCAATCGAATAGAATTTATTAGCAAGAATCCCAGAATCTTCTTTTGGCTTAGACACAACGGGACACCTCCCCAACAGACTCAACAGTCACAGTAGAGGCATATTTTTTAATCTTTTCCGGTCGAAAACCACACCAACAATCCACTACTCCACCCGTATCATCCACTACCTCAACTACTGGAGCACATGTATAACCAAGCTGCTGAAAAACAGCCATCTTATCAGGAAGGATGGTTAAATCAAAAACTATAAAACTCTTATTTAACCTCTTCAACAACTTTTCCGTCATCACGCACTGCCCACAAGCAGGCAAAGAATAAATATTAAACATCATCTACCACCAAAAACTTAAAAAACCAATATAATTTATGCAAATCCGCATTAAACATTCTTGCAAGCAAGAAAAGCAAGCATTACAATGGTTAATGCGGAACCAATATAAATGCGGAACCAATATAACCAAAAACGGTATTAACATCACCAAATGCGGAACCAATATAACTAAAAATGGTTATGTAAACCCGTGGATTAACCTAAACCGTTAATCCATTAAAATAAATAAAGAATAAAAAGAATACTAGATCATAAAGACCTCCTTCCTTTCCTTTTCTTTTCTTTCTTTGTCATAGAGATTCCTTTCTCTTTGTTTCTTTATTGTTGGTTAAAAAATTTTTGAACAACTTGCCGGTCAGTCAAAAATTTTTTCTTAGACTTAAAAAAGCTTGAACCCTCCACTGCGAGGGTTTTTTCTTTTTCCTCCCCAAATATACATCATCACCACAACCTTCGCTGATGCTTGTGGATGAATTCTGATTTTTTTTCACTAAATCCCATTCCCACGCAATATCGGGAAGTAAATCTTTAAAAGTTTTACCAGAGAAAATACCAGGTAAAACACTATTTTTCTGTATTTCATGAATAGTAAAATGTAGGGTATTAGATTCTTTATTATCTACTAACACCGCTACATCAGCAGTATTTAAACCTGTCATATGCAAGTAATGCATAACCTGCAAGATATATTGCAGAGGTAAACTATCTAACAGTTGAGGATTTAAGGAATATTTCGCTTCCACAATTCGATCAATCTTCCCAAAATTATCACAGGTAACAGCATCAAAATTACCTATCTGCCATTCATTCTCACCGCGATAAACACCACTGAATCGATGTACTTTATTCCATGTATGCGTGGCATAAATCCCGATAATAGCCTGTTCTAAATGGATACCATTGTGCATATCTGTGGTAAGCAAACAATCATCTACTATAACAGGAGTCTCAACCTTAGATTTAAACACTTCCTGTTTAGAAACCCACTGATTAACCCCTAGCACTGCGCCAATGTCTGATCCGCCAAAACCAGTCATCCGCGCCTGCAACCACTCAAGAGTATTACTTGGAGCATCACTAAACTTAACCGCTCGTCCAATATGGTAAGGACCAGGAACCGATTCTAACAGTGGAAAGGAACCAAAAAAATCTGTTAAACGAGCTTCATCTATTATGCTTTTATGCATTATTTATCAACCTTTAGACAAGAAGGAATAAATCGAGAGAGAAATCTAGCCTCGCTAGGAGTGAACCATAAATGATACTTGCGTTTAACAACTATATATCTTTTAGCGTATTCACAGCGATAAGCCTTGTTCGGTGGAAGCCACGCATCGATGGGGGCATCACCTTTTTGTCTGTTCAAGCGAGAGGATGTAGCAACAAGATTAAGAGGATCATTAGCTAAATTCACTCTTTGACTAAACGATAAATCTTGTGCCCCTGTCCTAAACGTGACTGCTAAAGGCACAATGTGATCAACATCAACTCCATTGTTGCGTTGACGCACATACCTTATCTCATCTCCCTTATAGGGGTCATAAATCATCGTTGATTTAACTTTGCACCCTGAGTCTGTAACAAATTCTACCACTCCAATAGCTTGTATATGTAAAATATCATCACGAGTATCACACCCGTTATGCCCTAAAGAAGTAGAATTATCATCCGTCCATGCTCGACCAAAAAAACTACGGTGATATTGAGGATAACTTTTTTTAGGTAAAGCCTGGTGTATGGGTAAGATTTCTGCTGGTATCTGTTCAGAAGCATAAATCCCTGCAGGAGGAGTAATACTTGGATCGTTTTGAGCGAAAACTTCACTCGCACTTCCCATATAAGCTGCTTGTATTCCAAGACATACAGGTAGTAGAAAATATTTATTAAATCTTGATGAGTATTTCATTATTTCACTGCTGCATTCTTGATCGTTTATGGTACCCGTTTGTGAAAAAATACTGTCCCCAAACCCCGATTTCTTTATTTTTTAACGCATGTTGATGACATAATTTTTTTACTGGGCAGTGGGAACAAATTTGTAAAGCAACTTTTGTTGAATACGATTTAGATGAGGGAGGAAAAAAAATTTCAGGATCTGTAGCGTTATAGCACGCTGCATCTTTCTCCCATTTATGTTTAGGAAGATTTTCATCTTTGTAAAAAGATGGTAATACGGCAGTCACGATTTTTTCCTTTTCTGTGCAAAAAATTAATTATTGATGCTTATTAGCAAATATGTTAAATTGAACTTAACCAAATTGTGCATGCTGTATTTATGAATAAAGCCTAGTTATACTTGGTTAAACATTACAGGCGTTAAACCTGATATTTAATATTTCTGATATTTAATATTTGTTGTTTAGCCACACTAATCGCAATAGTGTGATTGTTTCCAATTTGGTTGGTATATAAATCAATTGATGAGAACTCCATTACCGTGGAGTTCTCATTTTTATGTTGTATTCATTATTTAATCCTATTCATTATCTAAAAAGTAAAAAAATTTTACTTTTCTGCTGGTAAAAGTAGTTTTTTCTAAAATCCTTGCTGAAAAATTTTAGAAAAGATGCTATGCCATTTATCTCATCATAATTTTTTATCCCTGTCAATGACAGCATCTCATCGTTTATAACAGCTCTCAAAAAGGGTTCTTACAATATATTCGTATACCTACTAGTGTATTACTATATGATAATAATACAACTATGATATGATAATATCATGAATAAATTTTATGGAATCAATAGTGAGAATGATTTTGTAGGACTGCTAGAAAAGCCTCTATGGAAAGGCTTACCAGTTCAGCAAGGTATTTCACCTGATCACATAACAATTAAAGTCACATCTTCTAGCGGTGAAGAAAAAATATTGAATTTATCTATGCACGATATTCAATCAGGTGTCATCTCTGAACAATATACTGACGTATTATTGGCAACAAATTTTTTAGAACGTAGACACGCATTTTTTATCGCTGCGCAAGTAGCAGGTAAAACCTCAAATATAGATAATATTGGAAGTTATATTCCACTTCCCCCATTATCCTCTGATTATCTTTATAGTATTGTAGATGGTGATATTTTATATCGATTCGATTCGACCACTAATACGGTAGTAGCTAAAAAACTTCCCGACAATATAACTAATTTGAATAGCCTTTTATCAGCGAAATTCAATTCAGGAAAACATATTATCCCCAGTGATGCATATATTTTTTTTACTACAGCAGGTAAAGAAAAATTTGGATTTAATAACGACCCAGAAAATTTTTTAGGCACAGGCTTTTCTCAAGAATGGAATCTCCCTAAAAAATACTCCCATTGGATGAAGTTAAATTTTTTTCAACGAACTATCAGAGTCATTGATTTAGAAGCATTAGAAAAAAGAATAGACCCAGCCTCCTCAATACTTTTCCCTACCCAGGATTTATCCTATGATGCTTTTCTTTACAGATTGAGAACAATTCATCAAGTACTCAATTTTTCTTTCCGCTTAAACCCAGGAATAACCATACAAGACCTATGCGAAAAAAAATTTAATCACAAACCAACAAATAATAGCGATAAAATACCTATCTTTTTAGAAAATCTCCCTTTAACACATCCACAATATATTCGCTCATTAACCGAATCAGAACAAAACCTTATCGACAAATTTCAGGAAGAAAACCAAAACGCCTTCATCTACGCTTTCGATAGAAATGCCTCGCATCTCGCCGGATTATCCACCTGCATTCTCCCAGAAGGCTACCCAGCAGGTGAGCTTAAAAACAATGACGGTATGCGAGCATTTTTAACGCTACATATGATGAATCACCAAAAAATCACAGAAGATTTTGCTGAAACCTTCCATAATTTATTTCCCACAGATAAAAGCTATCAAGCATTTATCACTGATTTCGCGCTTTCTATTCCTCCTACGGTGGAAGAATTAAAAAAAGTTTCTAAAATGTATTTTCTTTTAGAAGTATCTCTGCCAGATATTGCGGGAAACTATACTTCTTTCCCCCCGATTTTCGGGAAGATGGTTTCCGCTGGAACTAAAAGAACGAGTGAAGATAAAATTCATTATCTTACACCTCGAACTGTAGATGTTATATCTAATAATTCTAAAATTTTAGAAAAAATATATTTTAAGCAAGGGCAAAAAATCACTCCGTTAAACCAAGAAGGTGAAATCCCTCTCATACTCAAAAAAATTCATTACTATAATGAGCCAGGAAAAAAATATTTCACCGCTTTAGCTGAAGACTTAAAAGAAGCTCGTTTAAGAGCTAAAAGTGTGGCAGATAAAAATATTGAAAATATCGTCAAACAAGGATACTCACAATTTATCGTGATGCTGACCAAAAAAACAGATGCTCGTTGGTATCGCCCTGACTGGGCAGCATTTATTATTCAAGAATCCAATATAAATTTTTTTAATCAAATAGCAAAAGCTCCCTATAATCCGTTAGCCATTCACACAGACTGCGTTTACTATTTAACAGATAACGCAGATATATCTAATTTTATTGAAGATTCAAAATTTAATATGGACTTACAAAGACTAGGCTCCATGAAAAAATCAGCCGATTTTTCTTTAAACCAATTATTTGAAATAAATTATCAAAAATTGTTATCTTCAATACAAGACAAAGATTTAACTGGTTTTCTTAATGCAATATCAGGAGTACATAAATGAATCCATTAAATCAACTCTATGATCTCAACCAAGTTAAACAACTTTCACCTAGAATACTTTTACAATTACTTCCAACCAATGAAATTGCTCAATTAACACACAAAGATACAGATTTTATTGATAAACTTAAAAATTCAACAAACCCAGACTATAGTTCTATAAATATTGAAGCAATACAAAATAAGATTCAATCAATATTTAATAATAAAAAAAAATATGATGAATCATTCTATTACCGTGGTGTGCAAATATCTAAAATAAGTAAACCAAAAAATATTAAAGATGTAATTAAATATTTTGGTAATAATAATCTAGCAAAATTATTGAATGTAAATACAGCATTAATAAATCAGTATTCATCAGATAATTATGCACCCCCTAAAAATTCAGCAAATATATATAACCTATATAAAAATCAACAAGAATTACTTAACTATGCTGTTAAAGCTGAATCAGAATTAACAGCAAAATTACAAATAGATGATCTTGATATTTTTAATAAAATAGAATATTTAGGATATAAACATTCATCTGATTTACTTAATAAATCAATTTCATCAATAAAAAGATGGAAACATAATAGAAAAATACCTAACAATATAGATGTATCAAAAGTTGATAAAGAATTTAAGAAAAGATTTATAGATTCAATTAAAAATTTACCTGATAATAATTTCCATAATTTTGATAATTATAAAGAATGGTCTTTGCAAGAGAAAATAAATTTTTTAACACCTAAAGATATATCAATTATTACTGGAAAGCATATAAATACTATCTATTCTTGGTTAAAAAATAATAAAAAAATATCTGCAGCTGAATCAAGAAAAATTAATACACTTCTATATCAAAGATTAAAATATGTTAATCCAGAAAACTTATCTAAAAAAATATTAAATAAAAATAAAATAGACTTTAATAAAAATGCATACTTACTATCACAAAAAAATAAATATATAGACAAAAAAAGTAGTGAAGAAAAAATAACCGATACTACCATAATTAGTGATTCACAAAATAGAAGTATAACTATTGATAGTAAATATATTTCTTCACTAACAATAAAAGGTTCAGGCTTCGATGATTTTAAATACTTTGAAAGAACTACACCTGTAAAATCTCTTTTCAAAGGAAAAATTATGGTTTTAGAATCCAGCGGATGGATGGAAAAAAACAGAGATAACATACACTGTATGCTAGACCCTATAGAATGCAATGAACTTTTAGAATTATGGCTAGATAATGCCGTAGATGAAGTTAAATCCCTCCTGGAGGGATTCTTTTTAGAAAGATACTTCCATTACAATGTGGCAGATATTCTTATAGTATCCGGGGTATGCGAAATATCATAAAAAAGCAGTATATATAAAAAATAATCATAAATTATTGCTAACAATATTTATATTATTTATTGTAACAGTATTGTCAAATTTATATAAAAATCTAGCTATCCTATATATTGTTTTAACTATTTTTTATAAGCATAAAGTATTTATTAACTTGAATAAATAATAGATAAATAAATTAAATAAATGTATGATTACAATCATAAAAAATAAAAATGTAATAAATATGTATAGTGAGAGTAGTAAAATGAAAAAAAGATACGACTTAAATAAAAATAAAGCATACATTATATATAATGATACAACTATTGAATTACCTATAAGTACCAATACTCTTAAAAATATTGATTGGGAAGATGAAGAATTAAAAAAAATTGATAATTCTTTTCATAATTGGCTTAGTAAAGAAATAAATGATGACTATTATAATCAGCTTGTTATTAATGAAGAAAAACTAAAAGAAGAAATAGAATTAAAAAATAATGAACTTAAAAATATAAAACAAAAAATAAGTGAATACAAAAAAAATAGAGATAATCCAACATTAGAAGTTATAGAAAACTATAAAACACTTAAAACTCTTGGATGGACGAATACTAAAATAACATATGCTTTTGGGATTGGAAGAAAAATTTTAGATAAATTAGAAAACTATAATTTAGATAATAATATGTAGAGATAAGAAAACAATTCCTTATCTCTACATAAAATTATTATATTGAATTTCTGATAATATTAAATATTTCCTCATCTGTTTTATTTTTTCTTAATTCAGAAATAGCTAATTTAACTATGCTATTGTTATTAACACGTCTAGGTTGATTTAATCGATCGGATTCAGCCAGCTTTATTAGCCATAAATATTCTTCTTCGGTAAAATCGATACTTCTCTTATATGATTTATTTTCTATACTATTTTTAGCAGTACTTCTTTTATTTTTAATGACAGTATCATCTTTTAAACTATCCTGTTTAGAAGTTTTTACTGGTTCAATATCACTTAAACTTCCAGGATTAGAGGTTATGACTGGTTCAATATCAATTAAATCATCTAATGCCCCAGAATCCGCTAATTTATTTTTACTCATATCTATTTACCTATCTTTTCTAATAATTGTTTAACAATAACTGCAAAATCATCAACTATTGCTTCCCCTTGATCCCAGAATCCAAACCATCGTCTTTCTATTCTCGCCCTTTCAACAATATTTTTACTCTCAATAAAAGGAGTAATCAAAAGACCAGTCATAGCTAATTTACTAATACAATAGGAAGCAGTTTCAGCAATATTTTTTCCATACTTACGAACATCATTACAAACAATACCAAGCTCGGTAATATTATTCCCTATACCTTTCTTGGCTAAAGATTCCCTATAAGAAACAAGCGTCTTACGTGCTCCACTTAAACCATGCACACCATCTAAATTTGCTTTAACTGCATAAACCAATCCACTCGTAGCATACAGCGCATTAATAGTAACCAGACCAGTTTGTCGGTTAGGACAATCAAGCACAATAAAATCATAATCACTATCAGCAAAAGACGATTTTAATCTTGAATGAGCATTAGTACCCGTTACATTCTCTAAGTTAGCTAAATGCCTACCACTGGGTATAACAAAAAAATTCTTATTCCACGAACAAGGAACTGCCAACTTTTGAGCATACCCACGAGGATCAGCAGCATTCAATATAGCAGCAATATCAAAGCCCTCTTTTTTAGCTTTAACATCCAACCAATGTGTAGAAGCTCCCCTGGGATCTAAATCAACTAACAAAACCCTATAACCCATCATTGATAAAGTCATAGATATAGAAACAGCAGTAGTAGTCTTACCTACCCCGCCAGCTTCTGAATAAACACTTATAACATAAGGATCAGACATAATAATTATTTACCTTTAACTATATAACAAATAGTATTTAATAAAAATTAAAAACTATATAACAAAAAAAATATAACTTTAGTTAAAAGTTAATAAACAAATAATAAAAAATAATGACATGTATATCATTAAATAACTTAAAATAAAAACTAAAAAATTAAAAACTATAAATACTTATTATTTATTAAAAATTATAAAATTTCTACTATTTATTTATAAACGTATATTAAATATTAAATACCCGTTATTAAACAATATAAAACTATAGTTACTTAATATTTAATTAAAAATAAATAATACTAAATATATTACTAAAGTATTTGTTATTAAATAAATAATATGTAATAACAAATAAAAACCTATTAACTAATAATAAAAATTATATATTTTTTGTTAAAAGTTAAATATGTTATATAGTATATGTAGGATAGGGTATGTTTGTAGCTGCGATGATAAGGGAACTTATATTGTGGGCATCGACTTTTTTAATAGTTCCATATATTCTTAATAATATATGGAATGTGGTTTAACGGGATTTTTTTTGGAGAGGATAGTCCTATGATGATTTCGATGGAAGAGAAAAAAGTGCTACGTAAGAAAAGTGCGCTGCGTAGTGTTAAACAGTTGCGTTTATGGCAAGCTGCTTTAGCGGGAAGATTTGATGATTTAACTGATGAAGAGTTTGCTTTGAAGCTCGATATTATTCCTTCAAATCGAAAATCATTTATCAAGTGGCTTCAAGAAGATCCAGTACAGACTCAAGAAGGTGTTAAAGAGCTCATTAATTTTTATATTGTTGGTGAGCTTTCTTCTCAGGATTTTCTTCAAAAATTATCTGCATTAGAGTTTGTGGAAAGTTATTTTGAAGATGCTGATGATCCATACCCTGAAGATTATCATGCAGGAACATTAGATATCTTGCGCAGGGAGCGAAGCGGATTCCAGACTTTTGATAATAAAACCTGGGAAGAAATCTTGAAAATTTCAGAGTCTAAAAATATACCGGTTTATCCTATAGATAGAGAAAAGAAAATAGAAAATATAGATAAAAAAATAGCAGTATAAAATATATCATTCTTTTTCATGCACATTTCGTATAAAGTTGCTGAGCAATTAAATATTATTGTTTCTCAGGCTCTGCGGAAAGTTCAATCTAATCCTGCAATGATGGAACAAGTTATTGATACTGTTACAGAGCAGATACGAGCCTCAGCACCAGGAGCAATAAATGGTAAAGCAGTTCTCGCTACCGCAGGGCCTCCAGGAGCCGGTAAATCTACTTTCCTTAAAGATAAATACCCAGATTATCGAATGATTGATCCTGATGAAAATAAAAAACTTATCCTTCAAGAATATAACAATAATGGTTTCTTTAATCAGTTTTTTGCAATTAAACTTGCTGATGGCAGAAATGTTCAACCACTAGAGCTTGCTGGCGCAGTACATAACTTATCATCAATTATTTCCGATACTATCGCAGAAGATGCACGATTAATAGGTGAAAATATCATACTAGATGGAACTTTCAAATCTATTAACAAAGGCAAAGACATTCTTACTACATACATGCAAGCAGGATATGAGCAGTTAGATATTGCAGATGTGGAGGTTAATTTAGGTCAAGCAGCACGCAATGCACATGAAAGATGGTGGGAAGCGCGAAAAAATAATAATGATCCCCTTGGCGGAAGATTCGTACCGCCAGACGTAATCTTACGTTTAGCAGGTGCAGGCAAATATACTCGTTCACTAGCGAACGCTCTAGCAACTCTCCAATTATCATTACCTCAAGAAGACCCACACTTTACCCGTACTCTCACTATTCAAGATAAAATCATCTACGATCAACCTCGCATTTATCAGTGGGAACGTAGCGGTGATGCAGAAATTATAGCCACTGCTCAAACCAATATTCCAGCGGATTTAAAACAAGTGACCCAGAATAGATTACACATCCTAGATATGCATAACCAGTCACTACCAAAAAAGAACAGACGCGCTTATGCTTGGTGCGCGGTATGTAACAGACCTATATGGAGTCCTGCCTCTATTCTCTCCGGTATGGGCGCATCCTGTAGGAAAAACGCTGGATTATAAAAATATAAACGAAAAATTCAGTTAATATTATTTCTCAATATTAATAGTCGTAGAGAAAAGATTAATATTGTCTTTCCAGCTTTGATATCCGGCGTTAGAATGAAGAAAATTTGTGCATTCTTTCACTTTAGAGGAAGCACTAGTATTTAAATGAATACCGAATATGATTTTTTCTTCCCTAATTTTAGGATCATGTAAAATTGTTTGATAACTCGCATCAGGAACCACAATAGTTAAATTAGTTCCTACACGTTTATTTTCAGGATCACCAACATGCATAGAACATATAGTATTTGCTAACCAAAAAGATTTTATGAATACATCTTTTTTCGCCTCATCAATAGTAGTAGGAATATGTGCTCCCGTATAACTTCCATACCAGAGAGCTTTACCTTTAGGGGTAAATAAACCCCACCTAGTAGCGGTAGTTGTAGCATATAATTTCACATACCCCCTCACTTCTGCAGGCTGATTAATATATTGATGATATAGATCTTTTCTGGATTGCTCACCTACCTTATCCCAGCTTACCCCAATAGACTCTAAAGCTTTTTTGTAAATACTAAAAGAAGTTTTATTGTTAATACGGTTATCACTAGCAAAAGCACGCAATTGCCTAGAATTAGCGGTCAAGAGATACGCTTTATTATTTTTCACCAAATCTTTAATATTAACGCTATAAACCAAAGGAACGAACTCTTTAATAACCGTGTAGCGTTGCATCCACGCATAATTCTGAGGATGTTTATCATAAGAACCAAACCAATTTTGTTTACCATACAAGGTGCAATACGCTTTATCACCATTATTATCTCTTTGAACTTGAATAACAGTTCGACCACGCTTCAACATATCATCAATATCTACCTCAGAAAAAAGGGTAGCACCAGGCATTTTAACAATATATTCATAATCACAAGACATTTTTAATTCCAAATACTAGGCGGACTCAATATAGCGCTTATATGAACTATCTCTAATTGCTGAGCTAACGGTAATGGTTGATTATGATCATTAAACACAATATGCGCATCCGATTTAACAGCCTGCGTAGATGCGTGTATTCGAGGAGCAAGAGAAGAATCATGCGTTTGTATCCCATATGGAGTAGCTAGAGCGGATACTAGTTTCGGGGAAACCTGCTGTCCGTGCTGTGTGAAGGATTGATTAATAGGCGAAATATTTTGCACAAGGGGATACTGATCTATGGAATTGAGCATATTCGTTTTCACTGTAGCAGGGGAGGGGATAACCGAAACCATAGTGTAATGATTGCCTACTTGTGTTGGCGAGGGAGGCAAAACGCGAGTAGGCGAAGGTAACTGTAGCAATGACTGGGGTGCAGGAGGAAGTTGCTTCAATACTTTACCAGCATCAAGAATACTCGATGACATACTACGATGCGCGGTAGGATTAACAATAGTTGATTCTACCCAATACGGCTGGGAATGATGATCATAAATAGTACGCATCCTACCCACTGATGCATTACGTTGCTGAGGAATTAAACTATTTCTATGCTGAAGCGATTCTAAACCTTGCTGTGCGAGAACAAATTCAGGATTAGTAAAAGTAAGAAGCCTTTCGGCACCATGAAGTACTTTTTTCCCAGTATTGATAGCGGGATAATTCGCCATATGCGCTTTAATTTCATCATTATATAGTAAATGCTGTAATCTTTCCGCGACATCTTCTTCTCTAGCACTGAAGCGTTTAACAAATTTATGCAATCCTATAGCTAAAACAATTTCCACCAGTGAAGCAATAATAATATTAACCGCGTGACTAAGATGATTAAGAGCAACCGCGAATGAAGCGACAATCCATAAACCTACCACCGTAAGTAGAATAGAACCAGTGAAGAGGAGGAGAGTAAAAACCCCATCCAGTAGAGCACTGATAGACATTGCCTGGACTTTACCAGGGATAGCTCCTGCAATACCTATAATTTTACCGATCATAGCATACACTATCCCCTTGATAGTGAAGCGGATAATCACGGCAACAAAGTAACCTGAGAAAAGAAGTGAGATTATTCCAAAAATTCCTAGGATCACTCCAGTAGCTAGATCAGGGTTTTGTAATTGCCCATTTTGATTAAAACATGAGGGGTATTCAAGAATATTTATTTCTTTTCTAAGATAACTATTCCATAATGCTGAGCAACTAATAGTAACATTATCGGTGGTAATGGTTTGGTTATCAATAATAGTGCCGAAATTCCATTGTTGAAAAGGATGACGTATTAATTGGGTAGCTAGGGAACTGAATATTTCTTGAATATTTTGCCCTAAAATACCGGTTGCTATTTCTCTTCCGGTAGCGAAAATCCCATTTTCACCAACTAAATCTTTAACCGGATCTTTAATAATAGTAGTGCAAAGGATAACAAGAATCATGCAGGTAAGAGCAACGGTGAATGCTCTACGGAATTTTTTTTGAAAAATAGCTGCAATTATGAATACCGATACAATTGTTGAAATAAACGCTATATACCCATCCATATTAGGTATAGAGAAGTTAGCCTGAATAGGGGCAGTAATAGAATAGGTGAGATATTGCAGCCAATGCATAGATATTGCCCATCGAAGAATCGTGAGCATAGCACCCATAATAATAATATAGAATTTAGCTTCATCTATTGCTATTCTTCCTGAAATATTTTGCGGTACATCAGGTAAACTTATTTTTTTAATAATAGTAATATCGAAATGTTCAGGTTTGAAAGCGAAGCTGTAATCGTAAATATTTGCACCGTAAGAATCTAGCAGTGCATCATTATCTTGGATGGTAGGGTCGCCTGGGTCGATAGTGGTAGCAAAAACATCAGGAGCTAAAATAGCAGTTATCACATAGAGAATATTAGTGAATAAAGTGCATAGAAATAATATTCGGAAAATGTAGATAGTTCGTTGATGCTTGTAATAAAAGTTGAGCAGGAAATTCACATCATCTCCATAAAAAATATGATAAAATTATATAAAAATTATATAAAAATTATGATAGCATATGAGGGTTAAGCAGGAGGGAAAAAATTTTAGTGATCACACCACTAGCATCATCTCGTCAAGAGATTATTCACACGTTATTTCCTTCAACGCAAGCGGATGATCAATTAGATGGTACTAGTATATTACCTATCGTGCAGGAAACGGATATGCCAGAAAAAGAACCCCCTGCTATACCCACACACATTGAACCAACAGAACAATTCGTAGAAGAACCACTAGAAAAAAACACTGATAATACTAGTAATAATAGTGATGATAAAATTGATAATGATACCGATAATCAGCCTTTAGCGCTTCTTCAAAAACAGCAGGAACAATCAGTGTCTAGCGCGGAAGAAAATTCGGACTATTCATTCATGAATCCTTTAGAAGAACTTATCCGCATCAGAAATCAACCTAATTTTATTCCCATACCAAAAACTAGTGAAGAAACTAACACCCCAGTTGTAGAAAAAGAAATTACTCCAGAAAAAGCTGATAGTAAACCTAAAAAACCTTCTGTACTGGACTATTGGAAGAAACAAAAACAGAAAAACCCCACAAAATTCTATATCACACTCATTTCAAGTTCCGCTTTACTAGCCTTATGCCTATTATCTATTTACGCTAAAGCAACAACTGGGCAAAAAAGTACATCTAAACCAAGAAATAACGCACTACCAGCAACAACTATAAAAATTACTCCTACATCCACTCCCGCAACAATAATATCAACTGAGCAAATCATATCCCCAAAAAATACCCCGAAAGCACATTGTCTAGCTGGATCAACTGACCCTAGCCTAGCTTTTGATGATAACCCAAACACCGCATGGATATGTAACCGACCTAAAAAAATAGATGGTGAAATGCTCACCATCACCATACCCTACAGTGTTATATCGGCAATAATAATTACCCCAGGATTTGATGGAAGCGACCAGAATGGTAAAGACCAATATAACCAGTACCGCAAAATCAACAAAGTATCTATCATGATTGATAATAAGGTGGTAGCTTCCCAAAATTTCACTGGACGAACACCTACCACTATTTCTATACCACATATTCCTGCTAGAGAAATAAAAATATGGGTCTTAAAAACTCTCCCACCAGAAAATTATAGTGATTCAAACCTATACACCGATAATCCTTTCGATAATTTACCTAAAATCGGGAACACGAAAAAAATCAATAACAAATTCGCTATCTCAGAAATACGCATTTTAGGTAAAGAAGAAGGGAATTAAATAATGCACACAAATTCTCGCTCCCACCAACGCTACCAAGCATTCAATAAATATTTATCCGCTCGCAGTAATAAAATTAAAAACGGGTGCTTAATCTTTTCTACCCTAGTAGCATTTATTGTTTTTCTTGACTACATTTTTTCTTCTAGTGAAATGAATCTGCAACCATTTTACACAGCAACCGCAGCGAAAGATGATATAGCATCATGGGGAGGAAATTGTTTAAAAAAAATCCTTACCGCCACCACAGGAAAACAAGCTTCGCTGGCAGACTGTATCAATGTTGATGATCTGGTTTTACCTAATATCTCTCATCAGATCAAAAATATTTCACCTGTGCTTACCGAACCTCGCGCAAACAATCAATGGATAGCCGCATATCGCGTAACCGAAAGTATGCCAGTAAAAATTCCTGATCCCCAAAATAGTAGTTCTACGGTTATATCTACTCAAGAAATCACTACCCAGTATCGATTCAATATTCTCAGCGTTAATAACACATATCGCATTATTAACAAGCCTTATCAATTTAACGATGACAGGATAGGGGAAAATTGTGAAATAGATTATCTAACTACAATTGATACTAATTCTGTATTTGCTAAAAATGTGGTGGAACAGTTTTTTTCCGCCTATCTACTCGGTCAAAGACCTTTAGATAGGATAGTATCTTCGGATTCACCAATAACAGCTTTAACCCCTATTAGATATAAATCTTTTGCGGTTAAAGAAATCAAATCAGATTCTACTATAGAAGATACTTTAGGGAAGGATGTAAAAAAACCGATAAATATTTATGTAACCTTGATTGCGCGGGATTTTAATGATCAAGAAACTATGCACCAATACCCGCTTGAAGTGATAAGCGAAAATTTAATATATGTTATTTCAAATATTTCTCAAAATATTCTTATCCAAGAATAACTAATTCACGAAAGAAAAACATTTTATGTATATGTTATATATGGCACGATCTACCCCTCAGGGGGTATTAAACTATTTAAATAGCTGGGTAGTGTGGGTGCAACTATTTGTTCAAGCAATAGTAGTGGTAGTTGGATTAGTTTATTTTGTTCCCGCTTTAGTGCAATTATTAAGTCATAAAGGAACCTGGTTTGCTGTTTTTACACCCGCGATTGCGACAGGATTAGTTTCGATTATTATTTGGGATTTTCCTTCACTGATTGCTATGACGCACGGAAATTAACTCATCATGGTGGAAGAAAATCCAGTAGACATAGCGTTTTTCCCTTTTATACATAAAACCCCAAAAATAATAGGGAAAATCTATAATTTCACTTTGCCAGGAGGCCCCTTCAAATACTGGCAACTCACTACCGGGGCAGGTATTATTTTTGCTACCTGGATATGCTATTTAACATTTGCTCCGAAAGGAAAAACAGGAGCCATACTATGGGTTGTAGGAATCATTGCTGGGATAAGTTTCCCAATCATCACCAACATGCTACCCCCTCTACGAGTACCACTATATTTACTCATCATGAACAGTATTCGCATCTACCGCTATAAAGAAAAATACTCTTCAGTGAAACAGTATTCTTTTATTCCGCCCGAAATGATCGAAAAACTCGACTCCACACCTACCCATATCGGTGGAACAGTAACCTGCTACCCTATACCCACAAATTCAGTGAAAGAATAGCGCGCGAATGAACAACGATACCTGGAACCCATACATCACTTTCGCAGGAAACCTTAAATACTTCCGCAACGGTCAAGTATGGGCAAGCTTCATCATCGACCCCATACATTACCCCCTCACCCCGATAAATGAAAAAAAACAAGCCTACAGGTGCCACAAAAACTTCTTTGATGCCCTACCCGAACGATTCCACATCTCAGCCCTTCACTGTCCTCAAGACATCATGCAACTAACCAAAAAAACAATCACCGTACAAGAAAACCAAAAATACCCCCAATACGCTAAAGAAGTAGCACAATTTTTCACTAAAGCCCTCAACCCGCAACCCACCGACAAAATCGGTGTCTCAGGAATCCCCACCACCAGAAAATATATTATCAGCATCCCCGCAGGACAAGAAGGACTATCCGAAAAATTCTGGTCATCCTACGATGAAAAATTCGAGGTAACTGCCCTCATGCCCACCGACGAAGACCTACTCAAACATTATGACGCAGGAATAAAAACCATCAACACCCTACCCAAAGACTTCAACCCCCAACCAGTAAACATCGACACCCAATTTTGGGAATGGTCACACAACCTCCACCGCAGCGTATCCCCAACACCCCCACCTGGCAACGACAAAATCATCACCACCCCCTCCCACGCATCCCTCGAAGAAGCTAAAATCAAAGAACACCACACACACATAGAAATAGTCGACCCACAAGAAAACTACATCTACTCCTACCAAAGATTCTTCGTCATAAAATCAGTATCCCAAAACCAACAATTCCCCGGAACCACCGAATTTTTAACCCTCCTCGACTCCTTCGGATTCTACATAGACTACAGTATGCACTGCACGAAAAGATACCGAGAAAAAGAACTAAAAGACACCGATAACGCGCTCACACGACTCGAATCAGTCAACCAAGACATCGGCGCTGCCCGCCTCTATCTTCGGCGAGACCTCTTTAGACTAGCGCAATCTGCGAACATGTATTCTCAAATTATTGAAGAATATAAAGGCGAATATGGAATAAACTATTTCACGGTTATCGCTATCGGAGCAGACAGCCTCGAACAGCTCAATGATCGGACAAATAAACTCAAAGCTAAACTTGCTGAATACCAAATATATATCGATACCTATTTTTCTATGCAAAAAATCTGGTGGAAAGCCATGTATAGCGGAATCATCCCCCAAAAAATTCACGAAGAATTTTCCCTCCTCCAACCAGCAGCACATTTCGCTACCCTAGTACCCTTCACAACCAGTATTTTCGGTGAAAAAAACGGGCCTATCATCGGGGAAAACCATACCAGCAAATTCTATGAATACTTCCGCATGAACCCCGCGCAAACCATTAAAGAAGGCAACGCGCAAAGCCAAATCCACGCCGGAGGACTAGGCGCAGGAAAATCCGTCAGCGTCAAAGCACAAGCCTACAAACTCTACACCAGTAGAGGCGGTAGGGTAGCAGTGATCGATAAAACCAGGTTAAAAGTTGTGAGCGGTAAAAATATTGAATACATGGGTGAATACGAAAAATTTTATCGTACCGTTGATCCGCAATATCAAGTATTATCGGTGCTTAATGCTACTAAGTCTATAGATATTCTACGATTATTCCCCAACGACCCCAATATCGGAACTTTAACTGGCGATTTACTCAGTCAATTCTTGCATATCGAATCCGGTACCCTCGCTGAAACACTGTTACGGGAATGTTTAACTAAAAACCATCGTGAAACACACAATATAAAATCCATCCCCGATTTAGCACGCTATTTCATTAAAAAATACCCTGTTAATTTTGATATTCCCGAAAAAGAAATCACACCCGGCGTAGTACTCGCAGCTAAATTTAAAGTCCTCTTAGAATCAGATTTCGCGCAATCCATCTTCAATGACCAACTCCCACTATTTAACATGCATGCGCAAACCCTCATTTTCGACACAGCAGGACTACAACTACCCACCCTAGATGAAATCACCAACGAACACCAATATAAAGAACTCTCGCTCACCAAACGATTCTCACACGTCATGTACGGATATATCGCTCAACTCGTACAAAAAGTTTTCTACAGCGACTACATACCATCACTACTCATCATCGACGAAGCATTCCACGTCACTCACACAACTATTGGTCAAGGAATCATCGACTCTTTCGCCAGAGAAGGATCACGAAAATACTTTTCCAGCATCTACATCCTCACCCAAAACATCGAAAGCGACATCCCAGAAAAAATACGCTCCGTAGTACCCATTATCTCTGCCTATGCCACTAAAGACCGCACGCTCGCCGAAGGAAGCATACGCGCTATGGGGATTAAAGAATCCAAAGAACCCCAATATTTTGAAGAACTAACCACAAAAATACTAAACCTCTCACCCAAAATCGAACTATACAGCCCTGAAGGGGAATATCAGGGAATAGATTATAGATATGTTGGCGAATGCTTAATGAAATATTTAGATGGAAAAATCGCGGTAATAAAAGTATATATTCCAGCAGATGAAAACCTCTTTGCTGCTATATCAACCACTCCTGAAGAAGTGGAGGGAGGGGAAGAATACTTAAATGCCGCAGTCTAACCCACCTCAAGCACCCTACCTGCATAATACACATAGTTTTGATCATTTGCTCACCATTTTAGGTGTTCATCAAACACTGTATATTAAAATCCTACTCCTAACATGCGTATATGTGCCCGCAATTATTGCTAGCATCCTCCTCATCCTTGCCATGACAGAAATATCAGGCAAAGAACCTAAACCATATGCAGCTGCTAAAAAACACCCAATAATATGCGCGGGAATACTTATTCATGCTGCCAGCAACTACCTGATCATCACAAAAAACAACCCAGCCAGCGCCATAATCCTACTCCTACTCCTCCTTTTTGCTACAACCCTAATATACTACTATCTTATAATAATAAGCATCAGAAATATTAGGTATGCGTTACTGAAAGAAAATATTTCTCTTATCCCTGTTTCTTCACCTAACGCGGTACTACAGTCGTTACATTTGGGAAATGCTCGCTCGCAAATAAGGATTCCTGTAAAGGTTAGAAAATGGAAAGGTACTTTAGCAAACCCGTACCCAGAGTATGTTTATATGGGTGTTCCGCTTGCTCCACCACCAAATTTGCAAGTATATGAGCAAGTATTCACTTATATATTCCCTCGCGTAAAATATAGTTTTCATGTTAAAGAAGGAGTAGTAGCAACATTTATTCCACCCGATAACACGCCTGCCTTGATCCAAAATTTGGAAGTGAAAATTCAAAGCCCAAAGATTTTTGGGCAAAAATCAAATATTACGCAATGGGATATAGTGGAAGAAAACTCTCACCCCTATGTTCACTCGTTTACTGTTTCTTTTCCTGATGCCGCTTTTTTCTCGAACGAATATACGCGCCGTAATGTTGAATCAATCATCTCTAGCATCGTAGGAGACATTAAATATACTAGTTCATGGATGCTTTCAATCAATAAAGTTAATTTCATGAAAACTATCCCATTACCTGCCCTGGTGCAGAACAGGCTTAACCCACAATTTATCCCTCAAACCCCGCAAGATATATTAAACAACTATAACGAGAAATTTTCTTTCACCTACGCTATAGACAACAATGAGAATTACACTCAATGGCACCCAGTTATCAACCCTCACCATTTAATAGTCGGTAAAACTGGTAAAGGAAAATCCGTATCCATTCTCACCATCATTACCCAAGCTGCCGCATATGGATGGATTATTATCATAGTGGACTTCAAAGGAGACACCTATAGCGGGATGCTTAAATGGCCAAACATTGTATGTGTATCCACTAACCTAGCTGAATCAATATGCTTAGTCGACTATGTTGCCAATATTATGGACTACCGTAACAGTAAAGCAACCAGAGACCCCTACTATAGAGATAAACAAATCCCTATCCTGCTAGTATTCGATGAATACACCGAATTTGCTAATCTATGTAAATCCTTATGGAAAAAACTGAAACCTAAAAATTCACCACAAGAATGCCACACAGTAGATGCATGTGGAAGAATTTTACGCCTAGCACGATCAGCTAGAATACACGTTATTATCGGAATGCAAAGACCAGACGTGAAACTCCTAGAAGGAGAAATGCGCGAACAACTCGAACAACGCTCAAGCTTAGGAAATATGAGCCCTGAAGCCTCCCGCATGATGTGGGAATCGAGCAGAATAGGCTCTAACCTACCCTTAGTACGCGGTAGGGGAATAAGTATCACTAATCATGGTCGACCTAAAGAAATGCAGTTTTTCTTCACCCCAGACCCATTCAAAATGTATAAACTCTCTGTGGAAGAAAAAACTCTGCTAGCTCAACTCTACCCCTCACAAACATTCCATGAACGAAAAATTATTTACGCTAAATATGAACACGAAGTAGAAGACTATTATGAACTTTTGCAGAGCGGAGAAATGCTCGACCCTCAAGAACACCCCCACCTCGATCGCGCAAACCCCACACATTATATCGAGCGTGACCCAAAAATACTGTACGGCAACGAGAAAATTCAAGCTGACCTCTACGATTACGACAAAAATGATGAAAATCTAACAGACACTGATCAGGATACAGAAAATAGGGAAGACTACTACACCCCCGATGAACTAACCCCAATAGAGTTCGTAGAAGCATCAGACATTATCCTACTAGGTGAAGAAGAAACAGAAGTAATAGTCACCGACACATACCTTTCTGAGGACGAAGAAACCATTACCATATCCTGGCGCGATGCCCATACCGGTGAATACGGCGAAACTTCTTATACCCCCCATGAAATAGTGCAATGCGCTAAAATCAATTAAAATATCCTTTTCTAACCAGTATTTTCACAAACAAAAATACACTAAAATTATGATAAAATTTATATAAAATTTATATAAATTTTTTGGAGGAATAATGGAACCAAACCCTTTAAGCTACATCCTAAACAACCTAGACGCTATAGAAGCAGCAGTAAAAGATATAGCCGATATGCCCAATAGAATATACTCCAGCAACGAAGAAACCATACATGTGGTCATAGAACCCGACGGAACACTCACAGACATCAACATTTCACCCGAAGCCCTCCACCAAGACACCAAATACTTTGAAAAAGAATTCATGTCCAGCCTCGACCAAGACGAAGACGACTTCGCTCAAAAACAACTAGCCGCAAAAAAATATAAACAACTATGCAACTACATCATCAACCCCACACCAGACTTCTAAAACCATGTACGTCTACGACTGCCACTCCAGCATCTCCAACCAACAATCAGAACCCGAACAAAAATTCGCTACATTCGCACAAAAATGGAACGACATACCCGCCATAGCAATACTCGGAGCAACAGTAGCCCTACCCCAAGGCGGACAAAAAGAAACCGACGCAATCATCATCACCGAACGCGCCATCACACTCATAGAAATTAAAGGAATAAAAACCTCCCAACCAGGAATCATCACCACCCCCGAAGACGAACAATGGATGATAGGAAACACCCCACTAGCCATACACCTATCACCCCCACACACAAACCCACTCCAACAAATCCGACAAGCCCAAAAAATCCTCACCCCCCTCATCGAACGTAAAGTCCACGAAATCATACTCCTCTACGCCAGAGACGGTAAAACCGGCTTCACCACCACCAACGAAAAAAACCTCTACCGCCCACAATTAGCAGCCCAAAACTGGTTCACCCGCTACTGCATCATCAACGATTTCAACTACTCAGCAATCAAAGACGCAATCCTACTCAACGACCGCCCCTCACCTGAAAAATACCCCCAACACCACAACTATATCCCCGACATAGAATCCATTATCAACCAACTCAACAGCAGCAAACCCATAAACATTCCAGCACTACTTGCCCAAGGATTCACCTACCCCACACCCACCATACACATAGGCACCACAAAAACAGGAAAACCCCTACCCCTCGATTTACAAACAATCAAAAAACTCACCATCCAAACCCCCAACCCACTCCCCATAGCACGCGCTATCAATCTGCAACTCATCCTCAACAAAACCCCACCCACCCTCATCAACCTCCCCACAGCACAGATTGGTGAACCCCAGCCCTACGCGCCCTTAGCTACCATCGAGAAAAAAGATACGAACCTCGAAATCACCCCACACAACCCAGCACCAGCCGCACCTGAAGCCATACTTCACCACCACAATCTCACTATCAATGACACCACAATCGCTCTCGCGCATCTAACAACTATTAACGATAATGATTGGGAAAAACTTCACCACCACCACCCACCTAGCACTATATATTTACGCCTCCTCACCCCTCAGCCCATTATTGATGACCCGGATATAACTAAACCCCTCACCAGCACACAGCTACAACTAGCCGCCCTATCCTACCTATACCCCGATAGTACTGAAGAAGAATTTATTAACCTAGCAGCGCAAATCTTACCCCCAAAAAGTGAAAGCAAACCAGTCGCTGAACGCTTACGCCCTCACCTTCAAGCCCTACGCAACCTGCAAGGATTCAGTAAAGAACCCATCCCACGCCTAGCAAAAGGCTATATCACCGACTGGGACATATTCACTCTGTGGACAAAAAACTTTAAACGCGAACAACTCTCTACCCTCCTAGAAGCAAGAAAACTCATCCCCGATAACTACACTCAAGCACTAAGCCAAACCCAAGGATCATGGGTCGAAGAATTTCAACAAAAAACCCAAGAATACATCACTAAAATCGATAAAAGAATCCACTTCCTGAAAACTGGAAACAAAAACGAATAGAATAATCAAAAATGATATATTAAAATAGCATTACACGTATCTTGTAAGGAAAAGCATGTTTAGTAGATTTAATCCTGAACTATTCGCGCCAGCAATCGCTGAAACTTTAGCCATAGCGCAAATGTTTAACATCCAACCACCTCACGTAAAACCCCCAGCAAACGATGAAATTTCTAAAACCCTCGCCGAAGAAACCAACGAACACTCACGCTACCTCAAAGACATCATCAGTCACGCTAAAGAAAACATCACCGACTTTTCCCACGCCCTATCCAACGTACATAACTATTACCAGACATCAGATCAATCGAAAAAAGAAATCCTCATCAACTATAGCCAGCGCCCCGCCGTTGAACCTATACACTTCACACACCAATCCGCCGAACTCCCCACAGTAACCGCTATCAAACCCACCACACCAGCACCCGAACCAACCAGAGACGACCCCGAACCTCACGCCATCATCCTAGAAACCACCGGCGACAAAGGCACCTCTCTCGCTAACCACATAGCCACCTGGCAAACATACCAACTCGAACTAGCTACCGCGCTAGGAGCCGTCACCATCATTCCCGAACATATCACCTCTTCCTGGGAATCAGCTACCGCCCCTATTATTCTTGAACGAATAGCTATCCTAGAAGCATGGATAACAGAGCTAGCTACCCAAGTTCAACAACATGTCACCATCACAGAAAAAAAACTCGCCGCCTACACCACAATCTCCCTCTCACACCCTAAAACACCCCAAATCCAAGAAGTAAAACAACGCATCCAAACCCTCCAAGCAGCCATCCAAGCCGGGCAAACTGAACTCGAACCAGAACTTGAAGAAGCTCAAAACGAACTCGAACAACTCACCAATCTATCCCTAACCCTACGCACCGCCTACCACGCAGCATCCTAAAAAAAATTTTCTCCAAATTTATAGAAAGATGTAATCATGCCACCAAACCCACCAAACGAGTATTCACATATAGACCCCACAGATTTACTAATCCCAGCTAAAGGAATTGTTCGTCATCTTTTCGCAGGAAATAAACAAGACCCCCCAAAAAAAACCGGTAAAAATCAAAATAATACTGCTGGCGCTCATGGCAGTGGTCAAGGGCAGTCTGGTAAAAACCCCACCAGCACTAATAATCCTGCAAGTTCTAATAGCACAGGTAGTTCTGGTAATTCTGATAGTCCTACGAGCAAAAACAAACTAGACACCAACGCTAGTAATGCTCCTAAAGGGGGTCAAGATAAGGGGAGCCAAAACCCGACCGGCACCCCACAAACCACCAGCGAAGGACAAGAACTCAAAGATAAAACTAACGAACAACTCCGACAAGACCTTAAAAACAGTCAAGAAAAACTCGACAACACCACCAAACAAGGACTAGAAAACGAACGCATACTCCAAACAAAACTCAAAGAACTACAAGAAAAACTAAAAAAACAAAACGGCGATAATGATGACCTTCCCGACAGTAAAAAAATAAAATCACTCCAAAAAGACCTCGAAGACATTAAAACCAGCATCCAAAAAGGAAAAACCAATGCCCAAGACTTAGGCAACGGCTTAAACTCTCTAGGCGCAATGGCTCAACCCCTCAACAGTCTAGGCTCAGGCTTAGGCAACGCCGGCGCAGGCATCCCCTCAGCACTAGGATCACTAGGCTCTCTAGGCTCAGGAGCCATCCCCCCACCAGCGCCTTTTCCTGCTAATCCAAACGGTACCGACGCTTCACTCACCGTACCACCACCCGACGATACTAAAACAAAACCCGACCCTAAACCACCCCTCACCGAAATTAACAACCCTAAAAACCCACCACAACCACCACCAGTAAATAACCAAAACACAACACAAAAAAACCCTGACCAAACCACCCACCCCACACACCCAAACCCCCACCAACACCATGTAGACCGAGCAGACACTATCGTCAAACACGGCAAAGAAACCGTCGACTGCCACAACAAAGACATAGCCACAGCAGTCAGAAAATCTTTCACCCTCAAAAACATTGACGACCAAGCAGCCGAAGCATACAAAGACCTAGCAGAACCCAACGAAGACGGAACCTGGGGCGAACCCATAGACACCAGCAACGTCCAAGCAGGAGACGTAGCAGCCGTAGGAGATAAAACCTACCTAGTCTTCAAAGACGGCGAACTCATCGACAACGGTAAAACCATCAGCATAGATAAAATCATCGACGACGCTTCAGACTTTAAAGGATTCTACCGACCCAAACTCAAACACCTCACCACCACCTAAACCCCCTTGTTAAATATTTCGCGAGCAAAGGAAAAATACCCATGAACCAGCCAATACACTTCGACCCAGAACACTACGAAACAAAAATACACCAATACACCACCCACATAGAAGAACTCACCAACCAACACCCAAAAAACCAATGGGAACAAGAACTCGCACAACTAGAAAACGGACTAGTCAGCAGCGAACTAGCCCAAAAAATCAGAGAAAAAATCGAAACCCACTACCACCCCTACATCGACCACACCATAAACGAACACACCCAAACCAAAAACCTATACACAAAACAATACAACCAATACATCACACAAGACCAAACTCACGCCGACACCCTCAAACAATCCTACCCACAAAAATAACCCATGAACATTCACGTCGACCCCACCAGCCTACTCACCAGCGCAAACAAACAAACCAGCGCCGCAACCAGCATCACAAACTGGAACACCCAAAACCAAGCCGCACAAACCACACCCACACTAGGCGCAATCAACACAGCACTCATCACCGCGCTAGCCAGGCATGAAACCACGAAAACTACCCTCACCGCCACTATCGCAACCGCTCATACTCTTGCTGCATCCCAGCTCGACAGGCAAGCATACCAGTATATTATGCAAGACGAAACTCACGCCGACACTATAAATGAATCCTACCCACAAGAATAAAACCACCACCATGATGAATACTAGAATGCCTCTCAAACACCGCAAACCCCGCACCTACCGCAAACGGAAAAGAGCCACTCTAACCATTCTCACCACCCTAATCACCGTCATCACCGGAACAATCATCTACCATAAAACCCAACCCGAAACACCCTACACCACCCCAGAAAAACTCATCACCACCTACATCAACGACCTCACCGCAGCCAACTACACCCACCTCCAAACCCTCACCCTCACACCCCAAAACCCAGGAAAATACACCACCCCACAAACCCTCACCCTTCAAGCGCAAATCCCTATCCAAAACATCACCATCACCCTCACACCCACCAACAAAACCCACACCACCATCACCCTCACCGCAACCGCAAACAAACAACCCTTCACCACCACCCTCACCGCATACAAACACAAAAAATCCTGGTACCTAGACACCACAACCACCCAAACCCCCCTCCCAAACCAATACTTCCCAGGACTCACCCTCTTCAACCAGCCCGTAGACCCAACCGAAAACATTATCACCACCTACCCAGGAGCACTCATCTGGGCATCAAACCAACCCGAATGGAACATTTACACTAACCCCAAATACCAAACCACCACACTCAACCCCCCACGAACAGCATTCTTCCCTAAACTAACCCCACAAGGAAACAAAACCACCACAAAAGCCATCAAAGAATGGATCACCCACTGCAGCCCCAAACCCCAAATATCAGCCACACTCATCATTAACAGCTGCCCCACAAGCATCAGAAAACCACACTACTACGATTTCCTCACACAACCACTTGCCAACCCCACACTCCATAAACTAAAATATTTACCAATATACAACACGAACGGACAATTCAAATTCCGCGCCGAACTCACCACCACCAACACCCAAACCAAAACCAGCGAAAAACACTGGATATTCGGCACAATAACCCCAGCAGAAAACCCCACCACCATAGAATCCACCCCCACATGGTACCCACCAGCACGAAAGAACAAACGAACATGAAAAAACTTTTAACCAAACTCGCCACCATAGGAGCAGCAGTATGTGCTAGCCTTCTCACAACCTCTGTCCACGCGGAACCAGGTAATGACGCAAAAAGATTATATTTAATTTTGAGTGAGAATGCTTCGTCAGATAAAATTGCTGGGTCTCCGTTTGCTTATAATATAGGTCTACCTATATACATACCTTTTTCTAATAAAATTGGTGGTGAATGCACTATATCCTACCCCGTAACAGTACCCAGCAAACCACAATCCCAATTCTTCCTCACCGCCGGACACTGCTTCCACTACGGAACATACACCAGCAACACAGTAGAAGATTTTAAAACCAGGGAAGTAATCGGGCACGTAGCATACTCACCCTACCACCAAGGATCTACCGCACCACAAGTAGACTACGCACTAGTCGAAGTAGACCCAGGAAAAAACAAACCACTCTCTGAAATAGGTATGGCTTCTCCTATTACTATCCATAACCCTCAAAAAGGAGAACTTCTTGGTATATTTGGCGCGGAAAGTGCTCGACATAATCGGGTAATAAATCCGTATGTTTCACCCGTTTATTTAGATAACGGTAAAGGGTACCATACTATGGTTCTTGCATTTTCAGTCGGGGCATTAGCTAAACACGGCGACTCAGGAGCACCGATATCTACATATATATCTGATGATGATATATCTCTCCGTGATTTCCCTGTGGGTATAGAAGCTGGCGGATCGGATACTATCGACTATGTCACCCCTTACAGTTTAATCTTTGACAGTCTTAACAAAACTCCAGGATTCGAGGGTTCTCACTTCACCTCCTTAGCAGAAAGACCAGTACCACACTAAAAATATTTAGTGAATAAATCAATTTAATACAAGAAGAACCAATCATGTCTATGAAAAATAGATCGTATTGAAAGTAGGATCAGCAGTATGTCTTTTTTTGATGATAGTGGTGATGCTTCTGATG
The DNA here is from genome assembly GCA_039654385.1 of Cataglyphis altisquamis. Lineage (NCBI taxonomy): Eukaryota > Metazoa > Arthropoda > Insecta > Hymenoptera > Formicidae > Cataglyphis > Cataglyphis altisquamis. The sequence continues at coordinate 46,121 of JBCEZW010222324.1, read as the reverse complement.
GTGTTGAGGAGGGTTTGGATGGGGGTTTTTCTGGTTTTGAGGGGGATAATGAGGATTCTGCTGTTGATCGTTTAGGAAAATATAGTTCTGATGATGGTGCATGGCAGAGATTTTTAGCTTCGGTAGCTTCGTATACTACTATCCCTAACGCGGATAGTAGTGCCGATGTTTTTAGTGGTGATGATACTGATTTTAGCGCGCCGCGAGATATTAATGATTCCACGCCCCGATTCGATACAAATAATCCTAATACTGTTGGTGATGCTGCTAGTGGTGCTGGGGATGTTTCTCATGCTTCATCTTCGGGGCAGCATGACCAAGGTAATGATCACCAGGGACATGGTCATACTGCTGCGAGTCATCATGGAGATGGGAAGCATGATGGTAATCAGCATGGGAATAATCCTACTAATGATCCTAATAGTGGTGGTTCGGGTTCGGGGTTTGACCCTTCAAGTTTAGCGGGGTTATCCTCGTTAGCTTCTAATGCTATGGATGGGATCGGGGGGATTCCTTCGCAGTTGTTTCAATCTTTCCTAGCTCCTGCGCATCAGTTGATTTCGCAGGCACCAGATTTTTTTTCTAAAATTCTCGCGGCTTTCGGCAGCGGGGAGCCGATGGAATATCCGCCGGAAGTGAAGAGTCAGCATTTATTGAATGCTGCGGATAATACGCAGGAAAGTACGCATGGTTTATGGGATTCCCCAGCCCATCAAGCCTATGTTGGTAAAGCTAATCAAATTATTGCTTCACGCCATAGATTATACGATTTAGATGAGCAGATACGTCAATTGTTTCGGAATGCTGGAGCGGATACTGACGCTCATAGGAAAGCCGTTAAAGAAGCGATAGATAAAATGCATTCCACCCTGGAAGCGATAGAGAATAATCCTAGACTGAATAGGGATGAAAAAATTCAATGGTCTAGTAAAGTTATTGGTGAAACTGCAGCTTTTTGCAAGGATCAGATGGCTAGAGCGATGGGTAAAAGCAATGATAACGCTGCTAGACTTGATGCTTTAACCGCCCAATATAAAGAGATTGAGAAAGAAATCCTTGAGTCTAACCGAAAGATTCTTGAAAAAGACCCAGAACTTGCGAACTATGCTAAAAGCAGGCTTGTTCATCCTGATACTCAATCAAACATCCCACCACTATCACCGCAAGGATCACCTACTCAAGGGTTAGCACCCCAACTCCCAGGAGGAAACAATAGTAGCGGGGCTGGTGGTCAAGGCTTAAACCCTAACATCTTCACCACCAACCCCAACAATCAAACCAACATACCCACACCACACAACCACGTTCATACTGGTAGTGGGTTTGCTGCTAATTTTAATGCTGAGCAGGTTCCTAGTAATTTCAGGGATAGTCTGCTGGCTGCTGCGCATAAATATAATATTCCGCCTGAGGTTCTTGCTGCGCAGATTGAGCAAGAGTCTAGTTGGAATCCGACGGTTAAGGCTGGTGATTATGCTTCGACAGGGTCTGTAGGGTTGAGTCAGGCGACGTTGAGTTCGTGGAATAATTCTCCTTTTGGTCAGCAGTATCCTGTGACGGTGGGGAATATGGGGACTATGTTTGATCCGCGGATGAATCCTCGTCTTGCTATTGAGTTTGTTGCTTGGCGTGATAGGCTTGCAGCGGAAAAGTATCCGAATGTGAGTGATATGTTGTGTACGTATAATGGGGGTATTTCTGATGTGGGTATAGCGAATGCGCAAGCGAATAATTATGTGGAGAATATTTCTCGTAGGATAGGTAAATATCAGATTGATGGTAGTGGGTTTATTCCACAACTACCCAATAACCAAGAATAAATATTAAATGTTAAGTAATAAAGAATAAATATTTAATATTTTTGGTTCTAAAATATTACTTATTTAAGATAAATTTTTTGTTTATCATGCAAGAAGGGAATAGGTTCACTATGCTGTATTTCCTGAAATATTTTACGATGTTTTCACTCACTGATGATAAAAAGAAATTAGGTGTTTTTATTGTTGAGAACGCATAAGATTGCTCTTTGCCCTACTGTGCGCCAGGAGAAGTATTTTGTTAAGGCTGCTGGTTGTGCGAGGTTTGCGTATAATTGGGCTTTGAGTGAGTGGGAATTACAGTATCATTTTCATAAATTGTTTCCGCATCTTATTAATGCTCCTTCTTATTATTCTTTGCATAAATATTTCAGTAGTATTAAGAAAAAACAATATCCTTTTGTACTGGAGGTTACAAAGTGCGCTGTGCAGTGTGCGATGGAGAATCTTGAGCGTGCTTTTAAGAATTTTTTTGCTGGGCGAGGGAAATATCCATGTTTTAAGAAAAAAGGAGTGCATGATTCATTTAAGATAACTGTTGGTAATTTTAAGGTTAGGGAACGGGCTGGTTCTAATAAACAAGAAATTCTTATCCCACGTTTAGGGTGGGTGAAAATGTCTCATCACCTTAGATTCACAGGTAAGCTTGTGTCGGCTACGATTTCTAGGGTTGCTGATAGATGGTTTGCTGCTATCGTGGTTGATACAGTGGAGCCTGAGAAATTTCCTGTAACTAGTAGTGTTTGTGGTGTGGATGTTGGCGTGAGGGACTATGTTACTAGTGAGGGTGATCGTTATGCGCTTCCTCGCTCATACCGTCAGGTTGAGAGAAGGTTAAGACGGCTTCAGCAAGGATTATCGAGGAAGAAGAAAGGAGGGAAGAATCGAAAGAAGCAGCAGTTGAAGATCGCGCGTTTGCATGCAAGGACTACTAATATTCGTAAAGATTTTCTTCATAAACTTACTCATAAGCTGGTTAGCGAGAACCAAGTTACCTGTATTGAGGATTTGAATGTGAAGGGAATGGTACGTAATCGTAGGTTAGCGAAAAGTATTAGTGATGCAGCATTCTACGAGTTCAGGAGACAGCTTGAGTATAAGACTGTTATGTATGGGCGCGAACTCATTGTAGTTGACAGGTGGTATCCGTCGAGTAAAACTTGCTCAACTTGTGGAAATAAATACGAAAATATAAACGGGAAAATGCCTTTAAGCATTAGAATATGGGCATGTAAGAAATGCGGTACACGGCATGATCGTGATGTTAATGCAGCAAAAAATTTGAAACAATTCGCCGTAAGTTCTACGGTGACAGTTCCTGGAGAGCTCTTAACCGCTGATATTGGAAAATAATCTTTTTCAATTATCAAGTTATCTCAATGAAGGGAAAAGTACAACGTGAAAATTCCACTATTTTAGAAGCATACATGCAGGTAAAACCCATCCTTTAACAGGACTGGTTCTAAATGGTGGGTATTTGCGCACCGTACAGAACATAAAGCTGGTAAGCAAATAAACGAACAGTTCTAAATGGTGGGTATTTGCGCACCGTACAGAACTTCTAAACAGTGGGTATTCACATACCGTACAGAACTACAGAACTGCAGAACTACAGAACTGGGTATTTGTACACAGTATAGAACTATAGAACTTGTTGCTTATTATTTTTGCATAAATAATATATAATTATTATATTATTTTTATATTATTTTTAGTGATGGGGTTTGGATGAATAGTTTTCAGGAAAAGGTTGTGAATAGTATTCCTAGGCAGGTGCCGCAGTTTAATTCACCGCCGCAGTCGGATATTATTCCGCCGTCTATTACTCCTAAGGTTCGTAGGTCGGTTACGGTTCCGCAAGTAGCGCCTCCTCCTTCTTCTGTTGCTTCTGTTGTTGAGGATGCTGGTGTGGGGGAAGGTGGTTTTTTGTCTGAGAATGTGGTTGTGCGGGCTGATGTTGAGGTTCCGGTTAGTGGTGTAGTTTCTGTGGAAGCGTCTTCTGTGGTTCCTTTGGTTGAGGCTTATGGTGAGTCTGGGCGGGTGCTTCCTTCTTTTCAGGGGGTGCCGGTTTCTGCTAGTGTGGTTGCGCAGAGTTTTCAGGCGGATAGTTATGTGGTTAATTATCGGTTTGTTCCGCAGGAGGGGTGGCAGAGGTGGGTGTATAAGGTTTTTAAGGGTGTTAAGCCGGGTAGTGGGGAGTTGGAGCGGAATCATCAGCGGGATTTGATTAAAAGTATTGTTAGTCGGCGGAATGTGGTTTCTTTTTTTTCTGTTACTGGTGGTTCTGGGGTGACTGTGGAGACGATGATTGCTGGTTCTATTTTTGGTAAGGTGCGTGAGGAGCCGGTGGTTGCTGTTGATTCTACGCATTTGGGTGATTTGTTGGAGCGGGCGGGGTCGAAGAATAGTGGTGGTGTGGATTTTCCGCGTCATGTGGGGGGGTTGTTGGGTGAGGAGAAGGTTTTTGAGCAGGATCGGGTGAAGAGGTATGCTTTTTCTTCGTCTTTTTCTAATTTGAATGTGGTTATTAGTGATCCTAGTTTGACTAAGCTTTCGCGTTTGTCGTCTAGGGATTTAACGCAGGCGGTTAATGTTTTGTTGAAGCATTATTCTGTGGTTTTTATTGATGCTGGTTCGGATATTCTTGCTCCTGCGATGCTTGCTGATCAGGAGTGTGTTTCTGGTGGGGTGTTGGGGTTGTCGCAGGTTTTTGTGGTTTCTTGTGATGTGGAGTGGTCGAGTTTTGTGAAGGTTAATCGGGTTATTTCTTGGATGGAGCGGAATAGTTTGCATCATTTGTTGAAGAATATGATTTTTGTTTTTAATCATACTACGGATATGGATCCTAATTTTGATGTTTCACGGTCTATGGAGGATGTGTCGAAGCGGGTGCGGGCTGTGGTGGAGATTCCTTTTGATAAGCATATTCGTGAAGGGATAGTTATTAATCCTGATTTGCTTAAAAAGTCTACTTATAATTGTTTTTTGGAATTGTCAGCGCATATTGCTGGTGCGCTTAATTGAAGGGGTTAGTTTAATGTTTGTTGCTACGGATCGTCTTTTGCGGTGTGCTTTGCAGACTCCTCGGAAGCAGATTGATGTGCATTTGTCGCCTAATAAGGAGATTGGGGTGGTGGTTGCGGATTTGTTGGCGTGGCTTCCTGGTTTTTATTCGAGTGAGGAGTTAGGTATTGATCTTGAGGCTAAAGGGGTGGTGTGGTCTTTTTCTAGGGAGGGTTCGCCTCCTTTTGCGCGGAATGAAACGCTAAATTATTATAAGGTTACTGATGCTGATCGGTTGATTCTTCGGGCTTCTTCGCCTACTGAGGTTTTTCAGCCGTTAATTGAGGATGTTTCTGATGCTATTGCAGCGGTGGCTGCTAGTAAGTTTCCTGCGTATGTTCCGGGTGTTTCAAGGATTCTTGGGGTTGTTGCTTTTATTGTTTCTTGGGTTGCTGGTTTAGGTGCTTTAGTTCGTTTGTGGGTTGCTGATCCTGATGTTCGGTTTGGGGTTGTTGCTTTAGTTGGTGCGGTGGTGGTGTGGGTGTTGGGTGTTTTGGCGCAGTATCGGTGGGGGCAGTTGAGTGTGTCGAAGGTGTTGAGTGTGTTGTCGGTGGTTACTGGGGTTGTTGGTGGTGGGTTGTTGGTGGTTCCTGATGGTGGTCGGGTGAGTGTTTTTACTGCTGTTTTTGGGGCTGTTGGTGGTGTGGTTGGTTTGTTTTTTGTGTCTTTGGTGCGTATTTTTCAGAAGTTTATGCCGGCTTTTGTGGTGAGTTATTTTACTGGGTGTGTGTTGGTGGAGTTGGCTTTTTTTGCGCGTTTGTTTACGTCGTTGGATGGGGAGTCTTTGATTACTTGTTTGGTGGTGTGTGCGGTGGGTTTGTTGTTGTTGAGCGCGAATTTTAGTGTGGTTTTTTCTAAGGTTCAGTTGCCGAGGATTCCGGCTCCTGAGGATGAGATTGATATTAGTGATTATCCTCGTCCGGTTCCTTTTGATGAGCGTAAGTTTGGTCGTTTAGTGGGTGTTTCTGGTGATGGTCAGGGGGATATTGCGCGTAATGTTGCTGATACGAATAATATTTTGACGGGTATTTTGTGTGCTGCGTGTTTGATTATTGCTGTATGTTGTCCTTTTATTCCGCGGGTGGGGGCTACTCATTTTTGGGTTGAGATGGGGTTTGTGGTGTGTGTGGGTTTGGGGTTGTTTCTTCGGCAGCGGTCGCATACTGATTTATTGCAGGGTGTAGTGCTTTTTGTGACTAGTTATTGTGTTTTTTTTGGGGTTTTAGTGCATTTTTCTGGTTTTGTTTCTTATCGGTGGGGGGTGAATAATCTTTTGTGTTTGTTTTTGGTGGTGTTTGGGGTTGTTTCTTGGTGTGTTGGGGCTGTTTTAGGGCAGCGTGAGTTTAGTCCTGCTGTTAAACGGTGGATTGAGATATTGTCTAGTGGAATATATATAGTGGTTATTCCGTTGTTTTTTTGGATTACTGGGATTTTTGGATGGTTGCGGCATGTGCATTTTACCCGGTAGAGTTTCTTTTTTTATTAAGTGTTTTTGTATGTTGATTGTGTTGTTGTGTTTTTCTTTTAGTTGTTGTTGGGGGTATAAGGCTCCGGGTATTGATGTGGGGGCGACTCCTAGCGATGGTGCGCCTAGTCCTGAGGTGGAGATGCGGGCGGATAATGTTAAATGTGTGGTTCCGATAGCTGCGGTTTCTACTCTTCCTTCTTATGCGAAGTTGTTGAATTTTTCTGCTGTGCATAAACTTTCTCAGGGTCGGGGTGTGAAGGTGGCAGTTATTTCTACGGGGGTGGTGTCTAATCCGCGTTTATCGGTGAGTGATGGGGGTGATTATGTGACGGGGGGTAGTGGTTTGCAAGATTGTGATGGTTTAGGCACGATGGTGGCTTCTATTATTGCTGCTCGTTCTTCGCGGAAGGATCGTTTTGTGGGGGTTGCTCCGCGGTCTGAGGTTATTGGTATTCGGTTGTATTCGCAAATGTTTAGAGTGAAAGGGCAGTATGATAGGGATGATCCAGCGATGAGTCCGTCAGCGCGGATGGTTCGTCAGATGGCTAGGGCGGTAGTTCATGCTGTGAATTTAGGTGCGGGGGTGGTGTATGTGGAGAGTATGTGTTTTCCGGTGCGGGCTGTTCCTGATTTGCGGGTGCTGGGTGCTGCGTTGAATTATGCGGTGCGTAAGAAGAATGCGGTTGTGGTTTCTGCTTCCAGTCCGACTAATGGGATGATCGAGGCTTCTTCTTCTTCTTCGGGTTGTCCGGTTAATCCTGATGTTAATCCTGGTTCGTTGAGGGATTATCGTAATTGGTCGGGTGTGCAGGCGGTGAGTGTGCCTTCTGTGTTTACTGATTTAGTGGTGAGTGTGGCGCAAGCGCATAGTAATGATGGGCAGGTAGCGCCTAATAGTGTGCAAGGTCCTTGGGTGAGTGTTGCTGCTCCTGGGGAGGGTGTGAAGGGTTTTTCGTGGCTTGATCATCGTGGGGTGGTTGTTGATCGGGTGCTGGGGAAAGATGGTCCGGTGGAGTTGTCTTTGCCGAGTTATTCTGCTGCGGTGGTGGCTGGTGAGGTTGCGTTAGTGCGGTCGTATTATCCTCGGTTGTCTGCTTTTCAGGTTCGGTTGCGGATTGAGAAGAGTGCGCATAATGGGGTGGGTATTAATAATTTGTCGGGGTTTGGGTTGATTGATCCGTTGTTAGCTGTTTCGGGGGTTTTCCCTTCGGGTGATGTGGGGTTGCCGGTGGTGGTGAATAAGTATATTGATCCGTTGCCTGAGGTGGTGGTGAGAAAGTCTCATACGCGCCAGCAGGTGGTAGTAGTGATTTTTATTGTATTAGCTAGTGTGTTTGTGATTTATGTGGTATCGAGTTTATTTCAGTCTAAGAAGAGTAGTAAATTATGAGTGTTTCTTTAGAGTTTAGTCCTCGATTATTTAGTGTTTGTGTGGGTGAAACAATTTTTTGTTTACTTGTACCGGTGTGTGAAGCGGTAGTGGGTTTTTCTTGGTGGGTGTATGTGGTGTTTGGGATAGTTTTTTTGGGTTCGCTTGTGGTGAAGGTTAATGGGTTTCATTGGTTTGTGTGGGTGAAAATTGTGGTGGAGTTTCTTTTACGATTTCGTTCACGGAATTTGTTGAGTTTTCGTTTTTGTCGGGCGCAGGTGTCGGGTGCTGAGGTGGGTGTAGCGGTTAATGGGGATGTTGTGTTGAGTATGGTTGCTATTGAACCGCGCAATGATTTTATTTTTATTTCTACGGGTGAAGAAATTATTGGTGAAGATAAAATTCCGTTACCTATTTTATCTGAGAGTATGCATCAGTTTGGGTATGAGCTTAGTGGGATAGATATTTTTCTTACGGTAACTCCTACGAGTCAAACGTTGTATCAAGATTTTCCTGATTCTTCGATTATGATTTCTGATCGGGTTACGTATTTGGTTGTGCGGGCTAGTGAGAAAAATAATGCAATGAGTATTTTTCGTCATGGTGGGGGTGAGGAGGGGAAGGTTCTTTCTCATGCGGGGGCTACGTTGCGGTTGGTTCATCGTTTATGTGAGGCGGGTGTGCGGGCGCGGACTTTAGGGGCTAAAGAAATTCAAGGAATTGTGAAGCATAGTGTTTCTTATTGTGATAATGCGCGGGAAGAGTGGAGTTTTATGCGCACGCCTGGGCAGGGTTATGATACTTCGTATATTGTTTCTGCTGATCATATTGCAGATAGGATGCATCAGTATTTGACTGTGGAGCCGGCTTTGGAGATTACGCAGGTTCTTCGGTTAGAGCCTGGTAGTATTTCTTCGCAGTTGTCGATGTTGGTTCGGTATAAGTCGGTGCGTCCGGTTATTGATCCGTTTCCGGGGTTGATTCATTTTTCTGGTAAACAGAAGGAGGGTTTGTTAGCTACTTTACCTTTAGGGTGGACGGTGTCAGATGTTGGTTTGCCGACAATTTCTAGTGAGAACGCTACGATGGTTATTCCTTGTGGGGCGCGGAAGCAGTTTTTTGGGGTGACTGTGGAGAATAATCCGGTGTATTTGTCTTTGGTGGATGATTTTAAGCAGTTTGTTACGGTGTGGGATGGTGTGGAGCAGGATTTAGCGTTGATATTATTTAGAGCTATTTCGGTGGGGTTTAGGGTGGCTATTGATTCGCGATTATTTTTTTGGGAGCGGTTTGTGGCTATGTTTGATCAGCCGTTGTGGTTGATGATGTTTAGTGATGGTTGTGTGGCGGATATTATTTACACTGATTTTCCTGATAAAACGTATTCTTGTAGGGGGGTTATTTATGAGCGTAGGTCTGAGTTGGATTGTGATTTGTTTTTGTCGTCTAAAGAGTTTAATCAGGTGCAGGTGATAACTTCTGTGGATTCTTTACTTGTTTTTATTCGTCCGACGGTTAGTGAGTTGGCAGTGTTTAAGTCGCATACAGAGGAGTTGTTGCATGTCTGATGATAAGTTTTCGTGGGTTTATGATTCATCGGGAAGTAAGAGGGTATATAATTTACGTTTTTCGGTTAATGATAGTTTTTATTCTATTCAGCTTACGGAGGAGGCTTATCGTAGGTTTTTAGAAGATATGAATCCGTGGGTACAGTCGGCTGAGTTGATGGATGTGGTTGATGTGTATACGCAGCTTCGGCATGATTGGATGAAGAAGATGAAGAGGATTAGGGTGTGGGCGGAGAAGAATGGGATTGAGGTTGGTGCTCGGGGGAGGGTTCCTGAGGAGATTTTGGTGATGTATGAGAACTCTCAGGAGGGTAGTTCTTAGGTGGTTTTTATTGTTGTTTGAATAAAAAAATACGCATAAAAAATATATAAATTTTATATAAAATTATGATAATATTTATGTAACTGTTAATGGATAGTGTGAATATAATGAGCAGAAAAAGCTTAGCCCAACAATCCTATGAAGCTGGTTTACTCGCGTTAGGTATACCTGTCAATGGGCAGCAAAATGAGATCGTTAATCGTGAGCAAGCGCTACTTTTTTTTCAAGATGCGGTGGTTTATGATGCTATGCATTGTGATGCGTGGCTAGGTTTTATTTTGTGTGGTCATGCTGATATTGAAACCTTGTATCGTATATATGAATCTCGTGATAACTTGCGTAGAGGGCAAGCTGAAGCTAACACTAGTTATCCTGTATGGATTAATGGAACCTACACGCTAGGGGTATTACATCTTAATATTTGTACTGTTGATGCTATTACTCTTTGTTATGCTATTACTTCTATCATTCCTATCTTTGATGAGGAAGGAAATATAGTTCAAGCTCCTGACTATAAAGAAGCAGAATATTTAGCTGAACAAATAGTTGATGAACAGATGAGAGTATACATGTTTATGCTCATCTATATTCACACTGATCGCTGGAATGATGCGTTGCAGATTCTTTCTACTATTGATGTTAAACCGGTGAAGCATCAAGAATTTATGAATGATATTGATCTGTGTGATGCTCTTGATTTTATGCGCGCGATGAGTTGCGCGCATTTAGGAATGTTTAATGAGGCTTATCGAATCCTTATAGCCTTACAGTCTGAATCTCAATGGGCTGGGGGGAGAGAGAAAATAGAATTTTATTATGCCCTGGTGCTTCGATCTTTAGGGGAGGAAGCTGAAGCTCACAAAGTGCTGGAGAAATTGTATTCTCGAAATCCTGATCCTAATGGTGAAATATACGCCGCGTTTCATAGTCGAAACGTGAAACTTGATGTAGTGAGTATTGAAGATAATACGGAATCGTTCCAGGAAAAAAATCAAGAAACTCAAAAGAATGTGGAAGAAATACTTGCTCTTATAGACAGTAAAGTTGGTATGGAGAAAGTTAAAGGTAAAATTCAAAAAATTAGTGACGCGGTAGAGTTTCAAAAAATGAAACGTGAAAATGGTTTAGAAATGGATCAAGCACGCTCGCACCATGTTATTCTTGATGGTCCACCGGGAACAGGGAAAACTACTGTAGCCCGAATTTTAGGGCAAATCTATCACGCTTTAGGGATACTTAAAACCGATAATGTGGTAGAAGTGAAAAGAAAAGACCTGGTAGGAGAGCATTTAGGGTCAACCGCGCCGAAAACTACCGCTAAACTTGAAGAAGCCCGTGGGGGAGTGCTGTTTATTGATGAGGCATACACGTTAAATCAAAAAGGACTCTCCGGTGGGGATGCTTTCGGTAAAGAAGCAGTAGATACTATTATGCAATACATGGAAGACCACCGTGATGAAATAGTAGTCATTATTGCTGGATATGAAGAAGAAATCAATGATTTTCTTGAAGTAAATCCTGGTTTACGTTCACGGTTTTCCCACCGAATAGAATTCGAGTCCTATACTAAAGAACAACTTGTAAGCATCGCTAAAGTACTAGCTAAAAATCTTGGACATGAATTAGACGATCAAGCGTGCATAGTCTTAGAGGGGTTTTTAGCTCCACTCACTATTGTTGATCCTACCGGGAAGAAAAAAATAGATGAGTTAGGTAACGCACGCTTTATTCGCAATATTTTAGAAGAAGCTGAAAGTGTGCTTGCGGGAAGGATAATAAAAATGAAAAGAGAATCAATCCCGATAGATGCGGATATGCAAAAATATTTCACATCAGACGATATTCGTGAAGGATTTATTGAATCTGTGCAACAAACTCAAAAAAAGCAGAAGTCACTAGCAAACTAGCATACTATCATGGCTATTCCTTTAACTTCTAAACCCCAAGTTAGCGGGTGGAAACTTAATATACGCAGGATCAGAAACGCGATAGTTCGCCGTGGGCAAACTTTGCAAGTTGATCCTACGGCTGGGCAAATGCGCGCGTTTTTTTCAGGTTTTATTGCTGTGGTAGCGTGCAGTATTGCGTGTTTGATGATTGCTTATTTTAAGCCTGCGCCTAAAGCGAATAACGCTAAAATATTAATGGATAACCAGACTGGTTCACTTTATGTTGTTCTTGATTCTAAACTGTATCCGGTGTTGAATTTAACGTCAGCACGATTGATTACTAAAAAAGATGATAATCCGGCTAAAGTTGCGCGTAGTGAATTAGATAAATATCCGACAGGGGGAAATCTTTTAGGTATTCCTGGTGCTCCACAAGATACTGTCCAAAATTCTATGCAGGATTCTTTATGGGGGCTATGTTCGAGCATAGATGCAGAAACAGGGGCGTATAGAACTATTGTGGTAGCAGGATATGATGCTCCTCCAGGATTGGTTGATATTAATTCTGGTCGATTGATGAAGGCTAATAATCAAGTTTGGCTTATTTGGAATAATGCGCGCATGTTAATTAACCCGCGCTATAGACCTATAACTTATGCGTTTGGAATAGATGACTCCACACCTGTTTTACCGGCTAGTAAAAGTTTTATCTCCAGTATTCCTCGTAAAGCCGATCTGACGATACCTAAAATCCCTCATGTTAATAGTATCGCTTCGTGGAGTAAACATCAGAAGATTCATGTGGGGGAAGTTGTTTCTACTATAGATATTACGCATGGTAAACAATACTATTTAGCGTTAAGAGAAGGTATAGAACCTATCAGTCCTGTGGTTGCTGGAATGCTTAGATCGATCCGATCGTATGGGAAAAAGACGCCTACTGTTTTACCTCAAGATACAATTTTTCATACTTTTATTGTGTCAAGCATTGATTTTACGCAGTTTCCTCCAATCCCGCTTCATTTTGATTCTGCTTTGCATAAGCCTACTACATGTTTTCATTGGAGCATGAAGAAGAATGACACTATACCAGTGATGCAGATCAGCTATTCCACGGTTATTCCTTATCCTGTCGATAGGCAAGTACAGTTTTTAGGGAAAGCAAACACGGGTATAGATACTGCTCACGCAGCTATACTGCCAGCAGGTGGTGGTTTTCTTCTGCATGTGACAGGTTCAAGTGAAAACTATGTAGAGCAAGGGGATGAAATATATATCGATTCACGAGGAATCCGATATGGTTTACCACTTAATTCTAGTGAAACGAAAAAATCTTTAGGACTCTATGGGGTAGAGTTACGGGCACCGTGGAATATTATTTCCCTTCTTCCGCAAGGACCCACCTTATCCAGACACGCAGCGTTAAAAGAATACGATATTGTTCCTAGCTAACATTGAAAAGAAAGAAAGAAAGAGCAATGGGGTATATTCGGTTAGATTTAAAAAATAGATTAGCTCCACCACCGGAATTATCATCAAAACCGCTCATGTTTGAGCCTCCTTTAGAAGTGAAACCAGAAGTACCAGTAAAAACAGGAGAAAAAATTTTTCATGCCTGTATTGGTATTGGCACTTTCGTGTTTATGGGGATGGCAATAATCTTTGGTGGACGCGCTTTCTCTGCCATGATCATCATGATGGGTATTGGAGCCATAATGGGTCTCATTAGTGAATTAAAAGCAGTATTCGGTACCGGTGAAGAGACAATCAAACTCGATATCGACCGAATACGTTATGCTCGCTATCTTTCCAATAAAGCTCGAAAAGAATTTTGGAATGTAGGAGAACAAATGTTTGCTAACTACACTCATATTTCTCCACCACCGGAAACGCTGCATTCTTTTATTGGCTCTGAACGTATGTGGGAAAGACAACCAGGGAATGCTCAATTCGGTTTTATGCGTGCAGGAATAGGAGATCATAAAATTGCTGTAGATGTAAATGTTCCTGATGTTGCTCCTGCAGATCATATAGACCCATTAACAGCCCAAAGTGCGCGAAATTTTTTATTAACCCATCAAATTGTGCGGAAGCTTCCTACAAGAATTAATTTTCGTGATTATTCAGCTCTTATTATAGATGAGAAAGAAGAAAATGCTGGTAGAGAATGGTTGTATGCGATGATTTGTCATGTTGCTACTTTTCATTCTTCGGATGCAGTGAAAATTTCAGCTTTGGTTTCCCCTGAAAAAACTGGGTTGTGGGAACCGTTAAAATGGTTGCCGCATACTATGAGGTTTATTGGTGATCCGTTGGAGGATGTGGTGGAAAATAATTTATTCACTTCACTAGATTTATTTGAAAAATATGTAGGTACACCTATTAGTAAGGGTGGTGCTTTTGTGAAGCCGGAAAAAGAATTACCTAATAGTGAGAAACCTAAAGTTGAGCCGCATCACATTATTATTAGTGATGGTTTAATCCCTCGTATTCCCACCTCAGGGAATGCTAATGTTACTTATTTTCTGATTAATGCGGGGGGAAAAATATTTATTGAAAACAGTATCCATTTTATTGTTGACAGGTCGCAAGCAACAATGATTGTTGAGGTGTAGCATGAATACCCATTTTGAGCCTTTTGTTAAACCTGATTTAATGAATTTTAACCAATTCGAGTCTATCGCCCGTAGTATTGGACGTTATAGGGTGGGGTCTTTGCGTACCAGTGAGTTGCAGGTCAATAAGATAAAGCAAGAGAAAATTCCCAGAAATATTCTTGAAGCATTGAATATTTCTGATGTGGAGAATTTGGTTTCACAGAATTTGCAGAATTTATGGAAAAAATTTTTGTATGATGATCCGCAATTTTTACGAATTCCTCTGGGGATAATGCTCAATCAAGTTAATCATGCACCTATGGGTGTAGTGTATCTTGATCTGAAAGAACCTGGGCGTGGTATGGGGCCGCATGGAATTATTATTGGAATGACGGGTTCAGGGAAAACAGAGCTTCTTAAATTGATCATGTTGGCTCTTATGATGAAGCATTCACCGGAAGAACTTACTATTCTTCCTTTGGATTGGAAGGGAGGTGCTGGGCTTGTTGATTTTAAAGCAGAGACGGGGCATTTTGTTGGGAAAGTAACTAATTTAGAGCATTCACAGGAAAAAATTGATAAATTTGTGAGTTTGTATTTAGGTGAACTTGTCCGTAGGGAAGCGCTTTTTGAGCGTCACGGGCAAAAAGATATTATCGATTATCAAAAATATCGGGAAACGATGATGAAGCGTAATGGTGGTAAACCTATAGATAATATGCCTAATGTTCCTTATTTAATAATGATTCTTGATGAGTTTCCGGCTTTAGCGGCAGCGCATCCTGAGATGATGAATTCTTTATTTGAGTTGACGGGTCGTAAAGGGCGTTCGGCGGGGATGCATTTTATTCTTGCGGGGCAAGAATATGATGAGGCGAAATTGCAAAAAGTGCAGCCACATTTGTGGTATAGGATTGCTTTGAAGGTGTCTAGTGCTGCTGAATCCAGACAATTAATTGGTGTGGTGAATGCAAACTATATTCCTTCCGATGTTTCTGGTCGAGGATTTTTGAAACATAATGTGGGTGAGGATAATTTGCATGAATTTCGTGGTTTTTATGTGAGTGATGATTATCGTAAATATTCCACAGCTTCGGTAGTGAAAATGAAGACACGTTTTCATCAAGAAAAAACGTCAACCGAAGAATCAATAAAACTTTTTGCTGGGTTTAATACGCATTCGCCTGAAGAAGTTCAGGTGGATAAAGAAATAGAAATTTCTTTAGAGAATAAAACAAGTGAAGCAGAAATGAAATATCCGTTAGCAAGAATGGTTGCTGATAGTCTCGTAGGGTATGGTAACACGAAAAAATTATGGACTCCTGATTTAGATGTTCCCCCTGCGTTGAATACGGTATTAGATTTACTTCCTGTTGAGGATGATAAACGTATCGCTCCGGTGGGGATAGTGGATATTCCTACTCAATCACGGCAGATAGTATCTCAAATTGATTTAGATAAAGGAAATATTGTGGTGGTTGCTGGACCTAAATTAGGAGCAACAACTACTATTCTCACTACTGCTTTTTCTTTTGCTGCCAGATATAGTTCAACAGATGTGCAATTTTTTGTGATTGCTGGTGGAGGACCGCAATTAACGAAACTACGGAATTTAAATCACTGTTCAGGAGTTGCTAACATTGAGGCGCAGGAAAGAGTGAGAAGAACTATAGGTGAATTGGTAGTTTTAGCTCAAGAGCGAGAAAAAATATTTGATGAGAATGATATTTCAAATATGCAAGAATATAGAGCTTTGCGAAAAAAAGATCCAGAAAAATATTCTGATCGGTTCGGTGATGTTATTTTGTTCATTGATAATTATAAACTTTTCAAAACCAGATATGAGTCAGAGCATACGAATTTGATGGAGTATCTCATAGATGCTTCCAGCAAAGGAATATATGTATATATAACTTTGAAGGCTGGTTCAGAGTTATCTCAACAACATAAGGCAAAATATTCTCAATTTTTCGAGTTCCACTCCACTGATCCTGATGTGACGAGTATTAAAGGAAGAAAATATATTCCTTTAATACCAGGAAGATGTTTTAGTAATCTTTATCCTAGTATGGATAACATTAATACTATTATTAAATATGATTATCTGCATACCATTTTCGCAGCGCCGCGTTTAGATAATATAGAGGGTGACTCGAATCTTTCTGCAGCAGTGGATGAGGCTATTAAAGAAATTAATGAGAAGAATCCTGTTCAAGCACCGCGTACCCGTATACTTCCTACACTTGTGTCTTATCGTGATTATGCGGATAAGCCACGCAAAAAGTTTACTTATATGATAGGTGTTAATGAGTCTAATGCTCGTGAAGAATTTATTGATGCGCGTAAATCTAGTGGATTGATTTGTTTCGGTGATAGTCAAATGGGAAAAACAACGCTAGTTAAATCGATTATTCATGATCTTGTTGATCATCACCGTCCAGGTGAACTTATAATATACTGTCCTGATCTTAATAAAGAATATGTTAATGATATTCCTAAAGAATTTTTAGTAAATCCAAGAATGAACTATCCGCTTAATAAAGAGATTATTAAGGCTCAAACTATTGAAATAAGCAAAAACCTTGATAAACGAAAAAGTGCAGAAACATTAACCATAGAAGATTTACAAAAAAATGCTGTTCAGCAGGAAAATTCTAAAGCTTTAATAGTTTATATTATTGATGATCTGCATATTTTATCTCCTAGAAACGCAATAAGTCCTCCAATAGAATCTCTCTACCCGTTATTGCCTATCGCTACGCAAATCGGGTTACATGTTATCGTTACCAGCACTATTAAAAGCGCAAATACTGCGTTATCGTCTCATCATTTATTAAAACCGCTTAATGAAGTTAATAGTCCGCTTGTGCTTTTATCGGGGGATAAAATAGATGGACCCATTAGGAATATAGTTGTAGAGAAGTTTAATCAACCTGGTAGAGCAAATTTTAGTACAGTTTCTGGGCATAAACGTATCCAAGTGGCGCAGTACCTGACAGCAGAGGATATAGAATAAGTATGGAGATTTACCCTTTAGGAAATTATCGAATAGATTTTGATCCGTTATGGTTTATTTTGCGAACTTTGAAAACTGATACGCTTCCGGTAGCTTTAGGGGTTTTCCCTGCGATATTTGATGATGAGGTTCAGGGGAAACTCGATCCTTATTTGTATCGGGATTTAAAAGAATCAGGAATTATCACTGAGAATGATGAAATTGATCCGTTACTGTGTAAGGCTATAGAGGCGGGAAATATTTCAGACAGGGTTTTTGAGGCGCGAATCTTTGAGGGTGAAAACTATATTCCCTGGTGCGTAACTAAAAGGGGGAATATTCATGTGGTGTGGTGGGTAGAGGAGGTGAGTGTGTGTATCCATATTTTCGAGGTTATTCCTGATCGTGATACCCAACCAGCTGATCTGCTTTACATGTTTTTTTCGCAAATTATTCCAGAAACTAAACCAGCAAATATTCGACCAATATCTTATACCCAAAACGCGGCGCTAGCGGGGGATGATGAACTGTATCTCAATCTCAAAGCTATCGGTGCAGATCAATCCACCGCTGATCTGCTTGCCCATTTAGGTCCAGTGAACTGTAAAAAATGGATAACCGCTCTGCTATCATATCCTGCAGAAAGAACCCTAATGGGTACTAGAAAAAAGTTAAGTTACCTTAGTGATGTGTTGGTGGTGGAGAGTGATAAAGGGTTAATCGTGCGTTCGCAAGCATATGAAGCAGATGATCGTATTGTTACGACGTGGAACAATGGTTCACCCGAAGCGATTAAAAGAGCAATTAATAATTTATTTACTTTTCTTCCTGATAATTGTTCATGGTTTCTTCAGGAAGAATTAGAAGATAATTATGTTTAAGAAATTTTTGCTTCTTTTCTAATACTATATGCAAGAAAATTCTGTGTTTGCTCATCATAATTCCCATAAGCGATGAGGAAACGTAAAGCAGTTCTAATAATAGTGGAATCTTTAAAATTTCGTATAGCAAACTCTAAATCTTCCTGACTGTTTTTTATAGCAACAAGAACTTCTGCACAATCAGCTAAATCCATGCCAGAAACATTAACGGAAATTTTATCTTTCTGTTCGCGTGAAAAATTTTCTTCAGGATAGCGTTGAACACTAGTTTTCGTGGAAGTTTTTTTACTTGTTTTTTCTACCATAATTTATAGAACCCTTTAATTAACCCAAAACATATGATAATAATATTATCATATCATGCTATATTAGGATAATAGTATAATATTTTTATATGCATATTGCATTAATCCACATTTTTCTAAAAATTATGATATATTTTTCATAAATTTCATAAAAAATGATAGGAATAACATGTTTTTGCAGGTACTTCCCGAACATATCACTGCTGTAGCAACTGAACTGCTCACTGCCCATACTATTAGCCAAGCGCAAGTAACATCACTGACCCCTACAATCACGCAAATTCTACCTCCAGGACTAGATGTAGCTTCCCTGCAAGGGGTAGCGTTAAGTAATATTCATGGACTTAACGCTGTAGCTGTAGCTACGCAACATAATTTTGAAATGGTACGCGCAGCTGAAGCTAAAGCAGAACAATCACTCCTTTACGTGGCAGCAGATATGGAATCAGCAGCAGACTTATTTGTCATATAACTAAACAAGCGAGTATTTAACAGAAAGGATTGTTATGCCTGATTATTACGCATTACCTCCTGAAGTTAATTATTCACTTTTAGCATATGGACCTGGAATTGGTTCACTCATGGCAGCAGCATCAGCCCATGAACAACTAGCTAATATGTATCGCGCCAACTCAGCAAATATAGCAAGTCAACTATTATCCTTAGCTGTTACCTGGATAGGAATTAACGCTGAAAGTATGCAAAAAGCATATCCTAAAGTGCTTGAATGGATCGAACAAACCGCCCTGCAACATGATAGAACTGCTGCTAGTTTAACGGGTTTCGCTCAATCATACACCGTCACCTTAGCGTCAATGGCAACCCTGTATGAATGCATCGCAAACCATGTTTTAACCGCAGTGCTCAGTGGAACAAACTTTTTCGGGGTAAATACCCCAGAAATTATTGCCTTGCAAGTACAGTATATTGAAATGTGGGTAAGAAATGCTGCTTTAGAAGCAGGATATCACGCAGCCGTGACTGGTTTAACAGCATTTGAACCTTTTAATATAGCACCACTAGTAGTTACTGTGCCTTCAACTATACTTGATGCTCCATTTCAGGCAATCAGATTTTCCATGCTTGCTCAAACGGGTTTAATGAACGCAGAAAGTATTGTATTTAAAGCAGAAGCTATCTCTTCTCAAGCAAGTCACGCTGCTGGTGAAGTTGCGAGTCAAGCAATGGATGCTCAAAGTAAAGCTCAACAAGAAGCGCAAAGACAAGAAAATCAAGCTTTCCAGCGTGAAATGCAAGCGAGTGAAAAAATAGGGAAAACTTTTGAACAAGGCGGACAGCAAATAGGGAATATGCTGTCTAGTGCAGGCTCTGGAATGTTCTCTGCTGCTTCAGGTCCTATATCGGCAATATCCTCACTATCCTCGGTAGCTAGTAGCCCTAGTGAGTTAGTTGAACCTTTAGCGCAGGCTGCGCAAATGCCAGCACAAATGGTAAGTAATTTATCGAGTATGGGAAATATAGGCAGTGATGCTAGCAATCATCTTGCCTCACATAATTTTAACGGGGCAAGTAATGTCTCATCCTCTCTACACAGATTAAACACTACCGGAACTTTAGGTGCTATGAGCGCGCGAAATGTTCCCGAATCTTCTTCACTAACTAATGTTTCCTCAGCATCATCGGGTATAGCCTCAAGTTTAGGGTTAAAACCACCAGCTGCACCTATGGCGAAAAATCTTTCATCACTAGGCGGGGCAGGGGCTGCTACTACTCGAAAAGTCACTAAAGTTGCGGAAGAATCCACCCCTGTGGAAACAGTGAAAGCAGAAGAAGAATTGATTGAAGAACTACACTTAACCCAGTTAGGGGTGGTACGTCAACCAGTAAAAATAAGAATATAATATAGTTTTCTGTAAACAGAATTATAGAAAAACCAAGATAAGAAAGGATAAAACACAATGGCGATGATTCAAAAAGATACCGCTGCACAAGCCGCCGCAGTTGCAGCAACACTTACAAGTATTGATGCTATGATGGGTGGTTTAGGTGCATGGGAGAGTGAAGTTACAGCTTTAGGTGCTAGCCATGTTGGTGAAGCAGGTCTAGCCGGTCAAGCATCTTTAACAAACGCATTAGCCGATGCTCATATGCTAACGGCAGAATTAGCGCAAATGGCTGAAATTTTAGGGCATCAAGGCATAAAAGCTGAAGTGCAACAAACTGATCACGCATCAACATTAACCGGTGCTTTTACCTCTGATTTCTTTTAGGAAGGATAAAAATAATGACTGAACAATTATGGAATGCTGCCGGTATAGAAGCATCCCTTGATGCTATTGATGCCCAAACAGCAGTAGTGGTCGGAGAAAAAGAAGCAGTTGCAGCAAACTGGGCACACATGGCTGCCTTTACAGAAGGTGCAGCCTATGATGCTCAAATGGCGAAATTCCACCAATTTAGTGCTATGTTTGATAGCTGGCATTCTAAATCGCAACATCTTACCGCATCATATAGAGAAGTAAGTGTCACTAAAGTTGGTGAAGAAGCTGCTATGGCTGCTGAATGGACGTAACTCATATGAATAAAACATAATTCCCTAGTAAATATGAATAGTATTTTATTAGGGAATTATATTTCAGTTAGACGAGAGTAATGTATGGTAAATCCGCCACCGATGATTCAACGCCTGCCACCCTTGGGTCCGCGTGCAGCTATAAAAGATAAAATGCGTATCCCCCCTAGTGAAGGACAACAGGGAAAAACCAACCCGATTACATCATCTGACCGTGCAGCGTCTTCACCGGCTATGACCAAGCCATCAAATACCACTTCACAAATACCTCCACTGAAAAACCCGCCTAGTCTTTCCTCAGGAGCGGAAAGTAAATCGAACCCGATATCCAATAATCCTGCTAGCAGCCTGGGACAAAACAACCCAGCCAGCGCTTTAGGTAAAGCTGGACAAGGCTTAAACCCTAGCCAATTAACTCAAGGACTCGGTGGGCAAAACCCTGCTAGCAGCCTGGGACAAAACAACCCAGGATCATCTTCTAGCCCTGGAAGAAACTCTAGTCTTGGTCGAGGCTACAATCCAGGATCAAGCAATAACCCATTCGGTACTGGTTCATCACCCACGCAATCCCCAGCAACACCAAGCAACAATACAGCAAGTGTAACGCAGCAAAACCCTACAAACTTGAATGGTTCCCAAAACAGTAAAACTGTTACAAGCACAACAAACAATGCCGGGCGATCAGGAGCTTCTACAAACCCAGCAATGATGGGAGCAGGAGGAATGAATCCTGGGAGCAGCTCATCAAATAAAAACGGTGTTCCTATTGAACGAAACACAAACCTTTCACCAAACCAAAAACTATTAGACAATAATCTTGGTTCCCCAACCACAAAAAATTTAGAAAAAAACCAAATACCAGCCACTATGCGTAAAGAAACTTTCCTGGATAGAAATAACCTTAAAAAAGTTGATAAAAAAGAAGATAAAGACACCGATAAAACATGAGCCTGACACACTTCACTACCCCCGATGAATCAATAACCCTCTGGTTCGACCATAAAGGAATCATTCAAGGAATAAAAATTACCGAACAAGTACTCCATCAAGATATAGAACTAACCGAAAAAAATATTATCAAACTATCAATGATGGGAAAAAAATTGAGTGAAGCATACCAATCAGACACACCTGATCCTGAACTCAAACAAATGTATAAAGAACACGGATACGCAACATTCACTGATCTCGAAGAACATTACGCAAAAATATTTTCCTCTTAACACTCACACAACCATAATAAAAAACGGATAAATATGTGTTAATTGTTCCGTGGGTTGTCTTGTCCACAATAGTTGAATTGTATTTTTTCTATTTTTTCTTCTGTTCTATTATTTAATGGCTTATTATAGTAGCGTATGTATCCTACCCCTGGATCAGTATAACTAATAAAGGTAGCATCTGGATTTCCTATAAGCGCGTGTGACTCTTGAACTGAGTTAGTTTTTAAGGCGATGAAATATTGGAGATCGAACATTGTTAGGTTTTCAGGAGTATTGAGAATTTGATCTATGAGGAGTAGGTTTATGCCTAAAGGTTTTCCTAGACGGCTGATGTGGCTAATTTTTTTAAGAAAATCTGGTTGTATGTGTAGGGCGCGAGAAAAATCTTCAATGATGATGAATAATTCTGGCAGGTAAGGATATTTTTCTAGAAAATTTTTCCTTTGTATCCCTGTAGTTTTTTCTATTTCCGTGCAGTGCCATCGACGATAATCTGCAACTGAATGAATATTAACTGTATTAACATTTTTAGAATATATAATAGTGCTGCGCCAAAGAATTTCTTTTTCAAGAGCTTGTATGCATCTAGTGATCTGATAGTCTTCTTCAAGTTCTATAGCGTATTCAATAGTGTGAGGCAGATGTTTAAGGCTAGTCAACCCGTTAGCTCCAGTAAAGCTCATGAAAAAGAAGTTTACTTTATTGAAATCATATTTCAGTGCTGTGGAGTGAACAATAGTTTTAAGGAGTTCTGTTTTTCCTGAACCCGATGCTCCAACAAGGATTCCGTTACAACTGCCATCTTTGTTTGTTGTGTTTTGAAAAGAGAAATTAAAAGTTTCTTTAGTTTCAGTATTGATTCCTAACGGTATTGTTAAAAATTCTTCGTGCTGATCAATCGTGATGTTCATTACATAACCTTTCTATACATTACAATATAAATTTATATGTAATCCTTGATTATTTCATTAAAAATGCTTTAAGCACGCAACTTTCTAAACAGTGTTAAAAACCAGCATTAGTGAGAATGCGATAGGTAGCGCGGGTAATGGTTTCTAGGTAAGCGCATGCCCAGGGGGTGAGATTCCAATCGGTTTTTTCGATGATTGTTTCCCATTCTCCTTCATTAAATAACTCGTTCATGCGTTGGGTTGATTCATCGTCGATGTAGAGGAAATCTTTGAATTGATTCCATATGGTGGGGAAAGAGGAGCGTCCTTTGCCGTGGCTTGTGCCGATGAGTCTGGTTAAAAGCTCTGGTTGCGCAGCTTGTTTTATAACAGTGTTGTATGCGTATCCTATACTTGCTTGCTCGAAAGTGAAGTAGTTGAGCATGTAGGGAAGGCTTAATTTTTGGTGGCGTGATTTTTTCGCTAAATATTCAGTTATGGCATGGTAGTTGAATTTTGGTTGATTTTCTTCTCCCGTATCAAGCATAAGATTTTGCAGCATAGGTACTTTCATCCCATCAAATCCATGCTCACAAGCGAGTATAAGGGTTACGGTTACAGGATCATCAGGGGTGAACCCTAGCGTGCGCGTAACATGTTCACTTGCTTTTTGAGCGTTTGCTTGAAAATCTTTCAAGGGGACAGGGTCTGGTGAATTATCCGCGCGATAAAACTGGCTGACAGTTGTCTTTTTTTGTCTGCTTGACCAGGCGAGAAGATTATCGTGATCAGCGCATCTAATTTTTTCTGCGATAAACCCATCAGTTAAACCTACTCTTTTTGCTAATAATTCCTCGCTAGAATATTCGTCACTCCAGTCCCCGTCATAATACGTGGTAATACCCCAGTGAAGAATATTTTTCTTAGATGATCTTGTTTGATGTAGATCATTCTTGTTCGCGCGGAAAGAAATATCGTTTAATCCCGCCCATTGATTATTGGTTTGTAAGCGTTCAGGTTTAATTTCTATTCCACCTTTATCAGCATAGAAAAGTGTTTTACCCGCGTAAACGGAATGAATAAACACTGGTATGCCTTCGGGGAGAATATATATTTCACCAGGTTGTGGGGTGTGAATATTGTTTTCATCTACATCATAGAGAACATACTTATTCTCTATTTTCGAGCTAGTGGGGCGAGTAGTTATTTTTAATTCCAGATATTTCATATCCTGTGAGAGGAAGGGTTTTTCTTCGCCTTCGGGTTGGAAACAAAGTATAGGAAATGTTGCATCATCTTCCATGTATTTTTGGCAGTATGTGTGAATTTCTTCTAATGATTGCATAAAAATATGGGTTTTCACTGGGAATACTTCATCAGAGCCTATACCAGCAGTTTTCCACACATCTACTAGAATGCTAGGGTCTATTATTTTTTCGTGCTGATCGAGGATTTCTTGCGGGATATGGCGTAGCACAATCCCGATTTCGTATTCGGATTCCTCATTGAAAATATCGATTTCTTGCTCAAAAATCCGAAAGTTATGTTCCCCGAAATAGGTTTGACTAGTCATACTCCAAACATATATTTCACTTTCTAAAGTTTGATAAAAAGTGCGCGTAGGTAACGCTGGCGGTTCATGAGTGATTAACGTGTGTGGGTTTGCTTGATTGTTCAATGATTGTAGCCAGTTTATGGTGTCATCAAAATTATATTTCCCTCCCCTACGTTCCATAAGGGGATAGGTTTTTTCAGGGTGAGGGGTAACAATAATAGGAGTGGAGATAGGCTCACCTGTGGGGTTTGCTAGGGCGAATCGTTGTGCTAACAGTGCTCCTGGTGCAAGCATCGTTACGATAGCGTGTGGGGTAAATCCCAGGGAGGCTTCAACAAAAGGTGTCGTGATGACATAGTCAATATCTTTCTCACCGTTATTGTTAAATAAACCTGGATACTGGTCAATAATCCGGTTCATATCAGCAGGTCGAGGCTTACCGATCAATAATAAAATGCTGGTGGGTAAACAGTGCTTAGTCAATTTTTTATATACTTCTACTGCTAAATCAGGTGTGGAAGCGATAGCAAGAATATAGTGGTTAAAATCTTGTTTCTTCACTGCTTCGCGTAGATCGTTTAGCTCTTTCGCCATTGTGTTTACTGCTTGAATAGTGGAGGATTGAGTAAGATTAGACGTAAGTTTTAAGGGCTTATCTGCATATTTGAATGCTGCATCATCCCAATCATTGGCTAGCGTATTGAGGGTATTATCGGGTATTTCTTTAAAATGGGGTGCGGTGTGTGTCCAGGTATTATGAAAATGTTTAACCCGCAGTGTTCGTAAAGGGGGAACTGGTAGGGGAAGATTATTTTTTCGCTGAATTATTTGAGAGCGAATCTCATGCAAAGTATAAAGTAGCTGGCTGCACACATCTACATCATCTACAACCATGAGGGTATCGAACGCGAGGATTCCAGCTTCAATATTTCGATCAAACCGGTGAGCATAAAATGATCCCATCAGCAGTTGCGCTGCAAGAACTTCATGCGAAATACACAAGACTTGCACGCTCGTTGGATAGTATCGCCACTGGGGATTAGTGCAAGAAGTCATAGAAATCGATGAGACAAGCAACTCCGGCAAATAAACGTCTCCAGTATCCAGCATGAAATCAGTGCCGGCTCTATTTTTCAATCCCTGATACACCACATCGAGTAAAGGTGTGTTTGGTTCACAAATTTTCTCACATACTTTTTGCGCATAGAGAAACGCATCAGAAAAAGGTGCATCTTCACGCAGGACAAAAACTATTTTCCGCTCCACACTGGTGTTTAAGGGGGTGTATCCGGTGATAGCGTTAGCGAAAATATGAGCATCAATAAGACTATTTTTACCGATATTAGGTGGAAGAATAATACTATCTATTCTTTCTTGGTTAAGGAGTGTTTGTAGATAGTTTTTATTCCACGGCTCAGGGTATTTTCCGTGCAGTTCGTGATAAAAGGCGGGGTAGTCATCTATGGTGAGCATTTATGGTAGAAACCTTACTATTAAACACTATGTGTATGTGTGGTTATTTTTGCTGGGAATATTCTTTTTGGTAGCGAGCAATAAATTCAGGAATAATATGCTCGTGCTCTTCTTCTACTAGGTTAAGTGAAGCATAAGATTGAATTTTAGACATCACGTCCTGAGCTGTTGATGCGTATATATAATCGCCTGCTTCTAAAGAATCATCTTGCGTGATATAAAATTCTCCTCGCCACACATTTTCTAGGTTTATCGCTCTATCTATAGTGTAGTGGATAGATTTTTGTAGGGATTTATGAAACATGTTTCGGTTAAACTGGCTCACCCATTCCGTTTCTTCTCTCACGCCTAAACTATGCCCATAAAGAGTTTCTTGAATGAGCGTTTGCGCTTGCAGCCAGTGGGCTTTATCTATTCGGTTAAACCCTTCTTCAAGGAAATTATTATAATCTTCCACGGCTTGACGATATTCTCGTAAATTTTCCGCAGCTTGAAATTCCTCTATTCTTTTCTGCATCACAGTTTCAAGCTTGTTATGAATAATTGTGAGGCTATTAGAGAAAAAAGCTGGTGCCTCACTAATATTTAACGGAATTTTTTCACTATGAACAAAAGAAAGTTCCTGTAAATCACGATAACGATTATGTTTATTAATTATTTGACCAAAAACCAGCACGTTTAAAACTGTAAGATCATTTTCAAAAACTGACTTATTTATGCTCATCGGTAAGCATCCACCTAGCTCACATCCAAAGCTAATATGCATTCCATGATGATAATAATCATCCTCATCTTTATATCCCAAAATAGCCATAATACTTTTTATTCCTTTACTAGAAGTATATTTCTATATTATTATAATAAAAAGTAAAAATATTTGTCAAGTTAAATATAAAACATAACAATAGTAAAAATGCAGCTAGAATGAATATCGAAAACAGAATTTTTTCTGGAAAGAATATAAAAAATAATGAAAAAAACTGATACAGAATCAAAATTTATCCAACAATTTCAAAAATATTATCGACTTAAACTAGATAAAAAACAGTATGAAAACGAACTTAACCAATTGATAGCTCACAGTGCTAGCTATCAGCTTCTCCCTCAAGAACTAGTTGACGCTGGAATATATTATCAACGAGTTAAAAGACACTATGCTCAAAAACCATTAGCATCATCCACAGATATTTCACTAAAAAAACATAAGCTCGCAGAAATTAAGCAATGCAACAGCCACTATAATCATAGTGATCAACAATTCCGTGACACAAGAAAAATATTGCAAGAAACAATGAGTATCCTTTTAGATAACGGATATGATTTCTGTGATCTCACAGAACTTGCTACCGGTTCTCGTACGAACAATTTAATTCGCAATATTCTCAAGCAAGCTCACACCCGTTGCACAACACTATCGCAACATGAAGAAAGAGACCTCCTCCTCACTTACGCTAAAACAGAGTTTAACCTCACCTTATATCGTTTATCGCAGCTCACAGGGCTAAGTATTTCCCGTATTAGTAGAATAATCAACCGCACAAACACCTATAACGTTAAATATGATATAAGCCTAGAAGAATGCGAAAAAAGGCTCCAAGCACACAAACTAACCAGCTAAAATTCGTGTGTGGCAACAAAAATAACTAATGTATCAACAGCTTAGTGGCACAAGACATCATTCTAACTTATTTAATTTCTTATCATCAGGAGCAACAATGACAGAAGACTATACATATTACGTATTACGAGGAAAGAAAGAATCTAGTTATATTTCTTGCCCAGTGATTTCATTTGAAAATCTTCCAGAACTAAAAGAATTCCTTTTTAAACTTATTGAGAATATATTCGATTCTGTTCCAGAAAGTTTCAAAAAAACTCTTGAGTATTTTTCCAAGGGTGGCTCGCTTGTGCCTATGGTTACGATGAGTACAACTGAAGATTTGACTATTGTTAAAAGTAGAAAGTTAGATACAGAAAGAGGGTTTATTAGTGAATTTGGAAATTCACAAAAACTCATTAAATCTACTGAACCGCCACTATTAGCTACTATTTCTACAACATTTTCTGAAAAATTTGAAAATTCTACGATTTATGTAAGTAATCCTTATGTTTATATCCTAGACTCAGAATTTCAATATCGGTACAGTGATGGTGAGACTGAATTTATATCACAGATAAGAGAACAAATCTCTGCAACAGCTATAGAAAAAATTTCTTATTTAACATACGACCAATGCGTAGAAACGTTTTGCAGAAAACCTTAACTATAAGATTTAAATACCGTAATCTTTATAGTCGATAAGTTTTTACAGATGTTTATAGTCCAGGATTCTATTCTTTCACTGTCTCTTCTGCGGGAAAATGGCGAAAAGATACTCCTAGATTTTCCCAGCACTCATCTTCAGTTAAACAACTGATTGTATCCTTTACTACGGTTCGTTTAAGAATATGACTTAATGTTGAAGGTTTAATATCCAGAAGTTCACGTATAACAGCCTTTTTTACCCCTAGCTCCACTAGATGTTTAATATATTGATCGCGTAATTGGGTATCTTTTCTGGAAGAAATATTTTTTTCACTGTTACCCAAACGTCTCAGTTGAGCAGCAATAGAAGCATCTTTAATATCATGGTTTTTTTTGTTTTGAGTAATCTCATAAACCATTTCAGAAAAAGTAACACCATGATCTAAAGCATTTTGAACACTCTCTGACAAGTTTAACCGCATATGCTTTAATTGTTTATTCAAGTTCCTATATTGATCAGAAAGAGTACCTAATTCACTACTGAGCGCATGTTTATTACAGTTTTTTTGGCATAGAACTGTTTTTTTTGCGCTATCATTGATAATCCTATCAGGAGCACCTAAACGTATCAGGCTATTTCTCGTCAGATGATGTCCTCGAAGGTGAATAATATGATTTAATATGTCACTATGAAGGATTTTGCGTTCATGTTCTACTTTTTTCCAGGCATTCCAGGATGCAGCCACCTGTGAAGCGGAGACACTATTATTCCTACTATCGTTATCCTCATCTAGGGTCATTATAATTTTTCTCCTAATCACCTCTCAAGAACGGTACGCATTGATGGAGGCGCTGTTGAAAGGCAGGAAATGCAGGTATTAAAGCAGACATCAAACTTTTGTTATCCAGTTTTTCTAAAAGATCATAAAAATTTTCCGCGTATACATTATTCGCATACACATCCTCATTGATTAATTCCCAAGTATAAATAAAGCCAGTTAGAATTTCAGCTTTCCAGAATTTATCCCTACTTTCACAAAATACAGTGATTTTAGCAATAGTAAGCATTCTACAATCCTGCCATTTATCACTCATATCTGCATTCACAACTTTAATCCATGAGGTATATTCTCTTAAGCCTAAATTCCATCCTTCCCAGAAATTGATGACTTTAGCATCGAGGTGATCCCATTGATCAAGGACATTATTAAGCTCAAAATAAGCTACCCGCATATTTGCCTGATCATAAATTTCTTCCGCAGTGATTTTTGCTTCCGGTTTAAAATCTTCACGAATATTCACCACTTGCGCATCAATCATAGATTCAATAAAACTTTCCACACTGGGCAGACTACCAGTCCAATCAAAAGTAGCTGTATGCGTGAAATCTCCTAAATCATGAGTAAAACTGGTATAACAAGCAAAAATATCAATAGTGCATTGTTCTGTATTAATATCAACCGTTAAAGTCGCTAAATCACTATTATAATCTGAGCTAATTCTTTCTATCATCTATTAATCCTTAAGGCTAGAGGGTTTCGAGCCATAGATTTTCTCTGGCTTTAACCAGTGAGATTCGTATATTCCAGGCTTGAAATGATCGTCATTAGCCAGATACTTTTCTGCTTCTACAAATAAATATTTATCATAATCGGTTAAACATTCATCCTCAGAAGGAGTGCCATAAGATTCTAATAAAGGTATCCCTACAATGGGAGGCAAATTTCTAAAGTCGCATCTATTGCCTTCAGTAAATTTTTTAGCTTTATTATCATCACTATCTACATTAGTAACATGTAAAGCTACTTTACTGCTCACGGCTTTATCTATAATAGGAGTGATATAAATATTTTTCGGGGTATCATCATTAACCCATCCCTCTAACGGGCTTAATATTTTAACATCAGTGAATAGATTTAATACTATAGCGTTTAGTTTAGCCATATGCGCGATACTTCCCGCATGTTCTATAGCAGTGAGTATTGTATGCATTTCACCGATTGATTGAGTTAATTTTCTAGTTTCCCAATAAGGCAAAAATTCTATTCCATAACTGAGAAAATCCCCGTTCATATCGGTTATTGCTTTACGGTTATTTTCAAAATTGTAGCTGACGTAGAAAGAAAGTTGCTTTCTAGCTTCTATCTCTAATTCTTTAAACATTTTCTTTAACCTATCTATTGCTATGTTGTGTACAATAATACTATTGTTGAATAATAACATGTTATTCAACAAATTGTAAATATTAAAATTATGTGTGATTATGCTATAAAATTTAATAGAGAATGATGTAATGCGGATAGATAAAATTTTTCTTGATAGAACGAGATATATGGCTAAAATAACTGATAAGCAGCGGGGATATTTGTTGAGTCTCATGCGATATTTGCGCGATGAAGATTTTTTAGACTGTATTAGACGATACGCTCATGCGAGTAGCCCATATTTTTCTGGTGATACCATAGTGGATAGTCGAGTGTATATGTTAAATTATTTAACTTTTGCAGAAGCAAGCAATTTCATTGACACGCTGAAAAATACGGATGCACTGAACATATATGTGCCTGCAAAGATAAAAGATACGCATGTTTTGATAGATGGGATTTATTTAGTTGATAAGATACTTTCCCTTAAAGAAATACCCTCGCAACTAGGAAGATACAGTTTAAGTATTGTTTTTCCTAATAATGAAATATATTTCTTTTTTCTCTCTTTAAAGCAAGCGCAAAACATGTTATTAACTCAAGCGCGAGCAAAAAATAAAGGAGTCATATATATAGGTGTGCGGGCAGGGAAATATGTATGGTCTGCTGTGGATTCTCGTGAATATTCTGATATTCATATTTTAGAATCTCTTATGAGTATGAATATTCCCGCTAAACAGAGTGCGGAAGATTTTCTTGCGGAAGGAATAGCTACAGCGGGAGAGATTTTAGAGGATTTACGTGATGATTAACCTTACAACAGAGCCACTAACGCATCAGAAATTTATCGATTCTAAGTTTAAAAATATTACTGCTCATGCTGATTTTAGTGAGATGGGTGTCGGAAAGACTCTGACATCATTAATGCTTGGCTCGCAGAAAGTTAATGCAGGTAAAGCATCGCGCATAGTGATGGTCGGACCTGTATCTGGTTTAGGGTATTTGCAGGAAGAAATTAATAAACACACCAGTACTCCAGTGTTTAATGCGCATCAAAATTATTATTCAATTCCAGAGTCAGCTGAGATTGTGTTAATGGGAATGGAATCTTTAAGTCAGAGTATAAAAGCAAGAAAATTTTACGCGCATATTATTCGAGATAGCTTTTTAGTTCTTGATGAGTCACATATGGCTAAAAATCCGACAGCGTTGCGTACTAATTTTATTCAAGAATGCTCCACGCTCCCCAGATACAAGCATCTTTCTAGTGGCACACCCATGACAAACGGGTTAAAAGACATTTATACGCAAATGAGATTTTTGCATCCACAAATTTTGCGATACCACACTTTTGAACATTTCGCGGGGAATCATTTATATCGTGACGACAATAATAGATGGTATGGTTCACGAAATATTGATTATGTCGTTCAAAGAATCCACCCCTACACTGTGAGATTTTCTAAAAAAGACTGCCTCGATCTTCCACCTAAAACCTATTCCTATAGTGAATATACTGCTGGTGATGAAGTCAAAGAAATATATCAGTTAGTTAAAAAGTATTATTTATCGCAATATCTGCATTTAGAAGATTCCCCTACCTTGGTCTGCCAGTTGTTGCTTGATTTACATAAAGTGAGCTGTGGGATTGTTCCGCAATTTTTAGAGTTCGAGTATTCTACTATAACAAACCCAAAAATATCAGGTCTTATAGATTATCTGTTGAATATTGATAGTCAAAAAAATATCGTGATTTGGTGCAGATTCGTAAAAGAAATAAATCAAATAATCCCCATTATTGAAACCCAAACGCATCGTAAAGTTTTTAGACTCGATGGTTCTATTCCTGTAGATCAGAGAAAAGATTTAATCCACCATGCCCGCTCCACACCTGGTAGCGTCCTGGTTGGGACTCCTAATACTGGTGGAATATGTATTACGCTTGATTTTATTGAGTATGCTATCTATTTTTCTAATAGTTTCGATTATGGACATCGGATTCAATCAGAAGATAGAATCCATCGGCTAGGTATGCAAGGAAACGCGCTTTATCATGATTTAGGGGTTGATCTTGGTATTGATAAGAAGATTAGGCGTTGTATAAAAAATAAACGTAATTTTCTCACGGAATTTCTCGCGGAAATAAAGCAAACGCAATACCAGTATAAGAACAGTCCTGAGCAGGGAATAAAATTGGTGAGAGACAAAATTTTTGCACTGTAATTAACTAAAATAACTGGTTAGATACACAAAAGTAAATAATTTTCTAAAATATTATAACTTTTCATAAAAATATGTTATGGTTGTAGTATAAGAAAAATATTGATAGGAAAAACAATGGAAACAGTATACGACGGAGCGATAGCAAGGATTGAATGGTCTTTCGCGCACTTTGAACACGTATGTGTATCATTTTCCGGCGGTAAAGACAGTGGAGTAATGCTCAACCTGACTATCGACTACGCAAAAAAGAATAACCTCTTATCACGCATGAGCGTATTCCATATCGACTATGAATGCGGATACACCGACACCATCAAATATG
Source organism: Cataglyphis altisquamis (assembly GCA_039654385.1). Taxonomy (NCBI): domain Eukaryota; kingdom Metazoa; phylum Arthropoda; class Insecta; order Hymenoptera; family Formicidae; genus Cataglyphis; species Cataglyphis altisquamis. The sequence continues at coordinate 13,239 of JBCEZW010222324.1, read as the reverse complement.
TGGATCAAACCCTAGAATCCTGTCGAGAACTAGGCATTGCAGTGTATCGTATTTGTTTACCTATTGCTGCTCAATGCTCAGTTAGCATGTTTCAAGATCATTGGAACCCGTGGGAGGAATCGGAAAAAGAATTATGGGTACGCCCCATGCCAGAAGATAGCATCAACATTTCTAATGCCCCCGACTTTTTTTACGAGAATATTCGTGACTATGAATTTCAAGAAAAATTCGCTGAATGGTTACGCAAAAAAATAAACGTAAAAAACTTAGCTGCTTTTATCGGCATCCGCACTCAAGAATCCCTGCAACGCTATAGTGCTATAGAGGGTAAAACAAAAATTAATCGTTACCAAAACAAAAAATTCACCACGGTTATGACAAAAAATATCGTCAATGTGTACCCATTATTTGATTGGAAAACAGAAGATATTTGGACATGTAACGCTAAAAACAACTACACCTATAATAAAGTATATGATCTTTATTATCTAGCTGGGGTTTCTTTGCATGATATGCGCGTTGCTTCGCCTTTCTGCACTAAAGGAGTTTCCAGCTTGCACTTATTTCGCGCGCTTGATCCTAATATGTGGTCAAAAATGGTCAGTAGAGTGAACGGGGTTAAATTTGCTGGACTTTTAGGGAACACGTCAGCTATGGGGTGGCGGAAAGTTTCTAAACCAGAATCAATGACCTGGAAAGAATACGCAGAATTTCTTCTATCCACCTATCCTGAGCATATCGCGGATAATTTTAGAAAAAAACTAGATACCAGCATGGTATTCTGGGCAACCAATGGAGCGTACCTAGATAACGATACTATTGCGCGTTTAAAAGATAAAGGTATCAAAGTTAAACCTGGTAAAACTAAAAATTATCGCACCGATAAAACCCCCATTATTATAGAAGAATATATGGATGATATAGATGACCCGTCTTTTCGTTTACTACCTACCTATAAAAGATTTGTCATGTGCATGCTAAAAAATGATTATGACTGCACAACAATGGGTTTTGGTCCCACAAAAATTCAAGAAGAAAAGCGTAAAGAATTTATGCAAAAATACGCTAACCTTTAGACAGAAAATACTCAATAAAACGCAGAAAGAAACAAATGACTTCCCAAGAAACCGTGCATTCATCACCTAGCCCAGTATATAAACTGCAACCTATACACATAGATAATATTCAAGCTAATTTTTATAACCCGAATTTTGTTGCCCCACCAGAATTTGAATTACTCCAAGTATCTATCCTTAAAGACGGATACACCATGCCAATAGTGTGCTGGAAACTACCGAACGGCAAATATGAGATTATAGACGGATTCCACCGTTTCAAAGCAATGCAGCTAAATAAAACCATCCGTAAACGCGAAAACGGGTTTTTACCCGTAACAGTTCTTGAAGGCAAAGACGATTCGGAAAGAATAGCCTCCACTATCAGACACAACAGAGCTCGTGGAGTGCATAATGTAGAGAAAATGCGAGACATTATTATCGGTATTATTGAAAATAGCGGTCGAACAGATCAATGGATTATGAAACACATAGGTGCAGACAGGGAAGAACTTTTCCGGTATAAACAAATGGGTGGCTTACAAAGCGTTTTTAGAAACGCAGAATACACACCATTGGATGATGAAGGTTTAAAAGATTTGGCTGCTCTGCGTAGTGATATGCGGAAATAGTTAGTCGCATCGTTTAAGTGATTCAAAGAATGAGTAGAACAGGTATACTTGATATTTATGCAGATGAGTCTCTTTGAGGTAGCGAGTGATCCGACACCTGATTTAGCGTACCGTTCGCCTGTTGTTTGTTCGGTAACGGGTGTAACGTATCGTCAGCTTGATTATTGGGTACGAACAGGACTGATAGTTCCTAGTATAGTGGATGCGCAAGGGTCAGGTAATTCACGTTTGTATTCTTTCAAAGATATTCTCATCATAAAAATTATTGCTAAACTTTTAGAATCCGGTATCAGCTTGCAGAATGTTCGTCTCTGCGTACAAGAAATCGGGAAAATGGGTGAACAAGAAATAACCAGTTCACCAATAGTTTCTGATGGAATAGGCGTGTATCTTATTGGTAGTGATCAAGAATACTTCGACCTACTCCGATATGGTCAAGGAGTATTCGGTATCGCAGCAATGCCGATAGCACAAGAACTGAAAAATAGTATCATCAAGTTTCCTGGTGAAAAAATAGACCCTCATAGTGGGCAAATATCACCATGCCCATCTGCACCGCATATGGATGAGTTAGCTATGCGTCGCATAAAAAAACAAGCCAGCTAACAGTATCAGGAAAAACCATCTCTATTATTTAAGCGCTATACTAAATATAGTATTTTTACTAAAAATTATATTTTAGTAGTAAATTATTTATAATGGGTGTGGTAGTTATATTCACTATAGGCGTGATGAGTAATTCTCTCCTAGAGTGGGGTGTTAAAGAATGATTCCTTGCATGTTCACTTATATATAAATCTCATGATAGATACGAAAATTATTAATCTAACAATGTTCCAAATGCCTGGTGAGAGAATAGAAGAGATATGATGGTTGCCATATTACAAGCCTGGGATAATTATATGCACGCACGAAATGCTTTGGAAAACTCGCTAGAAAATTTAGTAGCAGAGATTAATCATTTACGCTCGCATAAAGCAACCTTGAACGAAATTATAGCGTTAGATTTCTCTTCACACTATCCGATCCAAGTCGCATTCAAAAATACGAGGCAAAAAGATATTTTCCCTTGCGGGGATAAGAATTGTATAGGCAGAGAAGAATTGCAGAACAGTATTGAATCTTTATTCAATATTTATCAGGATTTGCGATTAAAGAAAAAACAAGCACGCAGAGTTCTTGGTGAAACTGTTATTGCAGCGAAAAAAAATGGTACTCCCATTACGGAACTAGCAGCAGAAATAGAAAAACGTGATGAATATAGTTTGAATGTTTATAAATTACTCTATGAGTCACAAGCAATTAAACCTGAAACATTCCCTAGAAAAACTATTCCGCTGAGAAATCAATATCTAGCACGCTTACATGCTCTAGGAGTTCCTACTAAAGAAATTAGTAAAGAAATAGGATTTTCCCTCAGCTCTATCAGAAATATTATTAGAGACACAGTCGTGGAAGAACAATATCGGAATTTAACTAAGGAACAATGCTTCACCAAAATTAAGAAATTAAAGCACACTGTTCTAGCAGATTAAAAATTATTTTCAGAATTGTTTGCTGACTATGATGTGCTCGGAGAGAACAATTTACTTTATCCTGGTGGGAAATATTTTTTTAGTATAAAGAATATAAGTGAAAACCTATAATAGGCATTATGTATCGTAATGAGAGGGGTGGCTACACTTAAAGGTTAAATTTATGGAGTAAATTCTTAGAAGGCTTCAAGTGTAGCCGGTTGAGCGTAAATATAGTTGATTTGAAGATACCGTTTAAGCTCGTCGTTTATTATATCAGTTTTATTTACATAATCAACCAAAAAGGGTTAAACACCATCCAATGGTGTTTAACCCTTTTTGTATAAGAAAATGAAAAAAGAAAAATAAGAAGAATAGTAGGAGACTACACTTCACAAGCGATTATAAGACATATCGTTTGGAAGCGCAAAGGGTAATGAAAGGGGGAAGTATGAGGGTATTTAAAATGTTTGTTGGTAGAAGCCTAGCAGTAGCTTCTACCAAAAGTAACAACACTTAATGAATTATTTTCTTGAGAATATTGCAAGAATAATATATATACTATATTAGTGGTTGTATCTGTTGGATACTAGTGTTTAAGATAGCTTATTTATTTGTTTCCTGCAAGTATTTTTTGTGTAATACGTATATTTATTAAAAGGGGGGTTTTCTAGGGGTGTTTAACCAACTATTTTCGAGGGAGTTAAATAATTTATGGTCAAGGCGTACTGATGGGTTTTTAGGTGGTATGGGACAAAGTCTAGGCACACCAGAGGCGGGTGCTGCATTTATTTTCCGGCAAATAGCAAACATGTGGGCTGTGGAATGCCGATTATTTGGGTGTACGGGGAGGGATGGTGATAATCCTGAATTTGTGCTTTTAGCAGTCTCTGCATGTACCGATTTAAGCGCAGTGGAACAAAATTGCCGAAAATCTTTACAAGAACGTTTACTCGAAAAAGACGCAGATTTTAACTATGAGCTATTGGAGGAGTGCAGTTTTTTTGATTGCTTAAAACGCAATTATATTCAAATGCAGATTATGGGATTGGAAGCTATCGCAGCGATAAATATAGGCGCAGAAAAATACGAAAAAAAAGATTGGGTAAGACTAGCTAGAAGCAATAATTTTACCGACTGTAAACCAGGCGATGACATTGTAGAAGTTTTCGTGGAGGAAGCAGTAAACGCGCGAGGAAAGAAAATGTATCGATACGGTATTTATGAAGGTTTTATAGATAAAGATAATGACGCGATACTGTTTCTACGCACATTTTACGCCTTAGAATTAAAGAATATACCGTTAAAAATCATGCTAGTACTCGACAAACTCATTGATTGTGAACAAAAACTAGAGAATATCCAAAACTCTCTAATAGTTGTAAATAACCGATTATACAAACAAAAACTATTATAATAGCAGTTTCTGATAATATTTATTGTAGTTAACAAGTAATGCAAGAATATTATAATCCTTTAACCTCAATCTCTTGACTTGCGAGCCTGTTGATATAATGTTTCTTAGCTAAACTATGTTTGTTATAATAGATCAATATGTTTATTTTAGTATTTGGGATTGTGAGATGAATTATGGTAAATGTACGTTTTCGTCCAGCATTTAAGGATGAGATTGAGACTCTTAATGATTTTGTGCCTGATGCTGGTGGAGAATCATTTGCAGCTATAGATCTTGCAGCTTACGCTGTTCAAGCGGAAAAAAATTTGAATTCGCCTTTATATAGTAACAATAGTAACAGAGGTGTGCAGCAATCATTGAATGATTTCTGCACAAAATATTCTGGTAGAACGTGGAAGTCGTTAAAATCAGTTGAGCAGTATGAAATTCTTAGTTTATTATGTTCTGTCACTATTGCTTATATTCCTAACGATAGTACGGTGGTGGGGGTGTGTGTGATGATAACCTCTAATTCTCTTAATGGGCTTGTGCAAAATCAATCTGTAAGGGATGCGTGTAATCTTTTGTCTAGTTATATCAGATTACGATTAATCGCCGTTAAGGAAGAATACAGGGATCAAGGGTACGGATCGCAACTTTTAGCTTACTGTGAAAAGCTTTATAAAAAGAGCGGTTTTTTAAATATTGGTGGGGAATATTCCAGCAAGAAACCACGGTTAAAGAACTTTTATGAAAAAAACGGGTACACCATCGTTTCAGAAGAAAATCCACCTAAAATACTTTTAAAACCAGGCTTATCGATAGGATCATTCTTTCTATCTCCTGCTGCAGCTTTAGAGCATGGAGAAATATCTTTCTATAAAGAATTATAGTAATTAAAATTATTTGTATTTTTTAACCAACATTTTAAATGTTTGAAAAAATTATAAAAATATGCTATTTTTATAAGGGTGGTTTGAGGGTGGGGGAATAAAAGGTATTGTTCTTGTCAAGAGATTTTTTTGTGAGGAATCTCACATTATTCTTATGGAATAGCATATAAAACCTATATTGTCAATAGTTTGTGAATTTTATCACATTTCCAAAAGGGTAGTAGCATACATTTACTTATTTGTCAAACCAGATTTTTTGCTACACTATTCCCCTGTTAAAGTCAATAGTTTAAGAGAAAATGAGAGATAAATAACTTTATAGTTATATCTTATTAAATTTGTGTTTTCTATAGTCTAAAAGAATGAAGCGGGTGGATTTTCGGACTTCCACCCGCTATATATGTACCGCTTAATTTAGGAGTTAAGCACATCTAATTGTACTCTTTTAAGTTATTTTTAGTAATTTTTTTGTGCAATTTTTTTCAAAAAATACTGGTTTATCAGCTATTATAGCTTGATTGTCTTATGGTATTCTGCTATGCTATATATAGCATTAAAAATAGTGAAAACCCTTGAGACTCTTACGGATTCGGACACGTAAAAGTTTTTTTGATATGGGTTTAGAGCAGATTTTAATGCCCCTTAAAACGTTTCTCACGGACAAGAAATATTTTTTAAGGATATATACCGTTTATTGAAATTTAGGAGTTTCAAACATGAAAAATTGTGATGCCATTTTTCTTGATCAAATAAAAAATCTTGATAATATTGCAGTCAATAAAAATACTATTGACATATTCAATAATTTTAATGGATGGGCAGATAAAGACTACCTGTTTAATTCCAGTGATGAGAATATGCAAGCTATAGTTTATGATGCGCTTGCTGAAAAATACGATAATGTCGAGGTAGCGTTACATTCCTCATTTTTTACCCCATCTTGGCTAGTTGAACTGATCTGGTCTTTTATCGAAAAAATAGGTTTTACTAGCGGAAACGCGATAGATGTTGGTTGTGGTACAGGAAGATTCGCCCCCCCATCTACTCTTCAGGTTAATTATATTGGGATTGATCGTGACTCTATCGCTACCGCTATAGCTAGAATCTTGCATCCTGATAGTGAGTTTATTACTTCTTCATACCAAAATGTGGATATACCAGTTAATGCATTCAATATTTTTATCGGGAATCTGCCCTTTAATGGAGATATTTACATATATTGCAAAAATCTTAACGCCAACCATTCTTTACATACCGCTATATTTTATGATAGTTTTCGCGCGTTGCAACCAGGCGGTATTACCGCGGTTATCGTGCCACGTTTTATAGTTGATTCAAATAGATTTATCGATAATCTTAAAATCTGTGGTGCCTCATTTCTCGGTGCTATCCGTTTACCTTCAGGGGTTTTTGAGGGAACAGAAATAACCACCGACCTGGTTGTATGTCAAAAAAGTTTTTCCAGATTCACAGTAAATCAGGACTATAGTGTCTCAAATTTTGATCCTGAGTGTAAGGTGCAGGTGTCCAATTTTTGGGCTGAACATCCTGAGCTTGTAGCTGGAACAATGCAGCTAGCTTTTGCCCCGTATGCAACTGTGAAAGTTACAACCACTAACGATATACGCACACAAGTTGCAGAATGTTTAACACGTTTAACGCAGATGATACAAAACCATAGCCTATATGATGCTATGTTTCCAATGCAAAAAGTAACCGATCATAAAAATATCCCTGCAATAGGCTTACCCACAGATAATACACGGTGTGAGAATGAATATTTTTTTAATGATGAACACCAAATATGCACTATTAAAGACGGTAAACAAATTCTTGCACGCAAAAATAAAGAACTATTTAGCCTCGTAGAGTTAAAAACGCAAACATTGAAACTGCTTGATCTTGATGCCTCTGATGCCCTTGATGATGTATGTGATGAGCAGAGGGGTATAGTGCGTGGATTGTATGAAAAATATTGCCATGATTATGGTTTTTTAAACCGCTGTACTACGGGTTTAAAAATTGATGAGGAAACAGGTAGTGAAGAAACATTTTACCGCTACCCTACTATGGGGGGGTTTCGTAAAGACCCGTTTTCTTGGAGTGTTTTAGCGTTAGAAAACTATGATCCACAAACTCAAACTGGTAGTGCTGCTGCTATTCTTGATAAGCGTGTGAATCGCCCGTATAGTCCACCAACTATAGCTGCTAGCGTGGAGGATGGTTTACTGTTTTCTCTTGCACACCGCAATACAGTAGATATAACGTGGATCAGTCAACTTACAGGACACAGTAAGATTGAAGTTGTTCAGAGTTTAGGGGGGAAAATTTTTTATGACCCCATGCGTAAAGCCTATGTTCCAGCACGAGATTATTTATCCGGTAATGTGGTAGAAAAACTAGAGATAGCCCGTAGAGCACAGCTTTTTGATGACACCTACACCGTTAATGTGGAGGCTTTAAGTAAAGTACAGCCCTCATTGTTAGGACGTGAAGACATCCGCGTAACTTTAGGGGCAAGCTATATTCCCGTCGAGTTTATCAAGGATTTTATTGATAAGGATTTAGGGGCAACATGTCATATCGAGTTTGACCCTGTGATAGCTGTATGGGAAGTAAACACTAGTGGAACTTCTAAAGCAGAATATCGAGTAGAAGGCTTGAGCACTGAACAGCTTCTAACCTGTGCTTTAAACTCGAAAACGCCTCATATTACTAAAAGAGTTTCAGCTAATAATGCTCAAGGGTTTAGAGAGGTTAAAGATCAAGAGAAGATCGCTACCGCGTTAGATATTATTGCTAATATTCATGCGCGTTTTAGTGAATGGATTTGGGAAGATGACAAGCGCAGTAAAAAGATTATTGATGAATATAATGCGCGGTTTAATGTGTATTGCACACGGGTTAATAATGGGTCGCATCTTGTTTTCCCTGGTATGGCGGAAAATATTAGCTTGTGGGATCACCAGAAAAATTTTATTGATTTTGCGCTGTCTAAGCCTTGTGCTTTGAACGCTCATGCGGTGGGTGGCGGTAAAACGAAAACCTATATCGCTTTGGTGATGACTTTGAAACGTTTAGGTTTAGCGCGTAAACCCTTGATTGTGGTGCCGAAAAGTATTTTAATGCAGATTGGAAAAGAGTTTTACCAAACCTACCCACATGGTAAATTTTTGATCGCTACTGAAGATATGGTTAGGGGTAGAAATAAGCGTTTTTTCGCTGCTTATTGTGCTATGGGTGAATGGGATGCGGTGGTGATGTCACATGAGACTTTTACCTCTATTCCTATTTCCGCGCAAGCTGAAAAAGATTGGGTATATTCACAGTTAATCAATTTAGAGTTAGATAGTTTGAAAAATCATGGTAGATTTTCTAGCCGTGCCCGTTCACGTAAACATGATGCACTTGAATCTAAAGTGAAGGATTTACGCGGTAATGTTTCTGATAAAACTATGGTTACATTTGAACAGCTTGGCTGTGATTATCTAGTTATTGATGAGCTGCATTATTTTAAGCGTTTACCTATCACCTCTAATCGTTCAAGTTTGAATATGGGTGCTTCTAAACGCGCGTTTGATTTGCTGCTTAAAATTGAGTGGTTACGCAAATGTAAACCACATGCGCCTATTTTTAGTGGTTATACCGGTACGCCGTGGACTAATACGCTTGCAGAAACTTTTGTATGGCAAGTAATGTTTGCCCCCGATGCTTTATATCATGCTGGTGTTTCTAGCTTTGATGCGTGGGCTAGCGTGTTTGTGCGGTTTGAAAATCGGATTGAGGTTTCTGCTGATGGGTCTAGTTTTATTATTAAAGAGCGTCCAGCAGTGATACAAAATTTACCGGAATTAAAAACTATGTTGAGTCAATTTATGGATATTGTGCCTAGTGAGCATCTAGGGTTAGAGCGTCCTGATGTGGTGAGGGAAATTATTACCGTTGCCCGTTCAGAGAATATTGGTGCGTATATGAAAACTTTAACTATGCGTGCTAACCAGATACGGCTAGGTGATCCGGTTTCTTTTGGGAATATGAAAGATAATATGTTGCTAGTGTGTAGTGACGGTCGGAAAATTGCGCTTGATCCGATGTTGAAAGATATTGAGGAAAAATCTCATAAACTATACGCGGTAGCTAGCAAAGTAGCAGAACTCTATAGGGCTAATCCTCTTGCATTGCAGCTTGTTTTTTGCGATATAGGCACCCCTCATAGCATGGATGAGTCCACATATGGGCGATTAAAAGCTGAGTTTATTGCTCAGGGTATACCGGAAAATAAAATTAGATATATTCATGACGCTAAAACTGATGCCGCTAGGGCGACTTTGTTTCAGCAATGCAATATTCCAGGAGAAATTGCAGTATTAATCGCCTCGACTGCTAAAGCTGGTGTGGGTGTGAATATTCAAAAAAACCTGCAAGCCTTGCATCATGTGGATGCGCCGTGGCGAGCTAGCGATATTGAGCAACGTGAGGGGCGTATCCTTCGTACCGGCAACCTGTTTAAGACCGTGAGTATTTACACTTATGTTACTGAGCAGTCTTTTGATGCGTTTATGTGGGATGCCCTGACCCGTAAAGCACGGTTTACCGCGCAATTATATAGCGTGCGTAATGATGTGCGTGAGATTACTGATTTTTCTGATGGAGTGCTCACTTTTGCCGAAATTAAAGCAGCAGCATCAGGTAATCCCCTGCTCGTGGAGCAAGCAGCTCTGGAATCTGAAGTTAAACGCTTACGGATGGCAAGAGCAGCGTTTAGAGCTGGTCTAAGTAGCGTGGATAGGGATATTTCTTTAGTGAAACATAAAATCTACCAACTTGAAGACATACTAGATGACCGCGCGGATACTTTTAAGGAAAGTGAAAGAAATAAGGCGTACCCTCTTGTGATTCCTGAAAATATGGGGTCACATGGATGGAACGCTACAAAGACTGATTCAGGTGAGGTACGGATTAATTGGTTTTTTAATCATGTAGGCATAGCGCATATAAATCATAAAAGATTAACTAAAGCTAAATTAGCTGAAATTCTAGTAGCTGAAGCAAAAAGTATCTATGAGGATATGATGAATGGTAATCCAGTCATCATAGAACAGTTACAGCAAGCTAAGCAGCAGTTAGAAATGCTAGAATCATCCCGCGCAAATACCGTGTTCCCTCAAGAGGATGCTTTATGTGAAGCTGAAAAACGTTTAACAGCTATTAAAATAGAGATACAGGCATGGGTAGAATCAAATAATCAAGATAATGCTAGTGACAATATTGATGCACAAGAAACTAGTGATATAGATAGTGCGTGTGAAGCGGTAGCAGTATAAAAAATATAGAAGGATTACTATATTCTATAAATAATATTAAGTAATGTGGTAGAACACTTATAAACGTTCTACCACATTACTAATTAAAGGTAAGAATTTAAGGGTATGAATAGGTTTTATTATAAAAAAATGAGGGGGAATATTTTTTTATTTTCCCTATTCTGACCAGGGGTTTTAAGAGGGTTTAGGGTTGGTGTAAGACTGGTTTTATGATACACTATATTTAGTATTAAAAACTATGAAAACCTTTGATAGTCTTGCATTTTCGGACGTGCAAAGCTATTGTTTGAGGGGTTTTTATGTAGGGTTTAATACTCCTAAAAACGTTTCTCATAGAGGAAAAATCTGTTTTTAAGGTACATGTATGTATTGTTTAATCATTTGAGAGGAAAAGCATTATGTTTATTTATCATAAATAATTATTTCTAGTCACATATGTGATCCATGTAAATATTCTTATAAAAAATTGTTTATGGAATATTTTATATTGTCTTTGTGCAGACAGGTATTGTCTGCATAGTATTTGCCTTCACGGGATTAGTTGAGTGGATTGTAATTAATAATTCTTGATGAGGCTAGCATTATTCCCTCTTATGTTCTTTTAAGGGTTATTTTCCCCCTGCTCTTTATATGATCTTGTGCAATTGCAAATATGTATCTTTTTGTAGAGGTATAAGAACTTTTTTATTAGTAAGAGTATTTTTATAGCAGAAATATACTCTTTGCAAAAGCTAATAAAACTTTTTTACCACTATATTCATCATTCATCACTTAAAAAAACTTATTGAATTTTTGGAAAGAATAATATTATGACTACCATTTTAGAAAAACCAACAAATAAAGATACCGCTTTATCCGTAATAGGTGAAGAAGCATCAAACGATACAGAAACTATTACTATTACTGATATTGTTGAAAAAATTATTATGCTAGAAAAAGTCGAGGAAACAACCCATCGTACTATGCAATGGTGCGCTCATTTTTTTCATGATTTTTTAAAAATAGCAAGAGCCAATGACATTCTAGGCGATAATTTCTATGATACTTATCTTGATCTTTTAGATGATTTTCAAAGACTCTATCAAAAATATATTCACATCCTCACAAAAAATAGGTGTGAACTATCTATAGAGAATAAGTCTTTTGATAAAAAATTTATTACCTACCTAGATGATAAAATCAAAGACTTTATCACGATTGAAGAATCGACAAACTCTTTACAAATAAAAATAAAAGATGACGTATATGATCTTGCTGAAAGAAAAGACTATTGCAGAGTCTATGATGATTTTGCTGAAGAATGGGGCTTACCCACCTTACCAAGAGACAGAACAATCACCGCCACAATAACCCTTAGCGTTTATTGTTCATATATGGATGAACACGAAGCTAGGCAAGAACTCATAGAGAGAATAGATGAAGTCGACATATCAGACATAGAAATTACATTAGACGATTAGTTATAAAACTTCTTTAATTTCTACTCTACCTTCTTAAAATAAAAACAATACTGTGTCCTGTGTTATTTTATATGGTATAAAATAACACAGGACACACATCTACCTAAACAAATATCTACAATATACCTCAACATATCCCTAACATCTACAACTCATAAGCAGCACTAAAGAGTGTTGGCGCTAAATATTGTATTATTTAGCGCCAACACTCTTTAAAGGTATATTTACTCTATTACACTATTTGTATCCAGAGCTTTGTAATGGCTGAGCCGAGATCTACTACGAATCCTCGAAAGTTAGGATATGCGTAAGATATGCGTCGGTGTAAAAGATCTACTTCTTTTGGGGTGAGTTTATCAAACCTAGAATGATGTACAGGGTCATAAGGATTTATTAGGTCATCATAAAGATTGGCGCTAATATCATCCTCATCAGTGTATTCTTTTGTAAATAACGGGTTATTCCCGTTTATTTCAACATCTCCAACGTGAACTGTGATCATTGTGTATCCTTGTTGTTTATTTTTTCTTGTGTTTTTATTATAGCACAGAATATTACATATCGCAAAAATTTAGTTTTAGTCATCAGTTATTTTGTAGTGAAGGTTATTTAGTTTAAATACTTAGTTGCTAAGGAAAAGGTACAACAGTATGCAGAGAAATAAAAGAAAAACCTAAGTATAAGAATATATATACGATATAAGAAATATTATTAAACTTATAAAAAATAATATATACAAGTATTCAGTCATCTTATATTCCATTATATATATTATTTTTTCTTAGCTTAATTATTATTCATAATTTGTCCTATAATAATATTATGCTATAATATTATTATAGGGTTTAATTATAGTAAGGAAAAAATATGAATATATATAAAAATAGTCAACAAGACTGCAACGCAGTTGCAGATAGGAGAGGATTTGTTGAGAAATAGTGAAAAAATAATGCTTTTACCAGCGT
>JBCEZW010203070.1:0-10007 GCA_039654385.1 Cataglyphis altisquamis | reverse complement strand
GATACAATTATCGAACACTAAATAATTTTCGAGATATTTTATATTTTATACTAAAATATGTCAGAATAAGATACAAATAAACTAAAAAAATTTTTAATGAAAAAATACTTTATTATAATGTTTTGGAAAGCTCTTGACATAAGCTATAAGAATATGAAATAAAAAATGGGGATTACTATTTAAAAATTTTAAGTTAACCTTTACCTGACTTTGGCAATGCCAACTATGGTCAAATTAATACTGTCAATAAACGCAATTTTTTAAGCCTTACAACTTTTGTCTGAAATATTTTTCTCTATAATGCAACATTTACGATATATTTAAGTTTATCCAGACTTTTGACACACTGTATGTCATATTAATATATTGATATTGATATAATAATGCATATTGATATATTGATATAATAATTGATATAATATATTGATAATAATAATTTTGCAAATTCTTATTTCACATCAGGCACGCCAAGTATTTGTCGCTTTAATCTTCATCCTTTTCGTTTCGGGCTTATCTGGTAAAGCTACTCGTGAATATTCGCGATGTGTGTGGGACCGACTATAAAGTACATACCATGACGACACAAGGAACTATTGCCTATTCGCATCTATTGCTTCTCACTGTATGAATAATAACAAAGTGAGACATTCCATATACAAATCAATAGCGCTATATAAACAATACTATATAAACCGCATACCGTCGCACGACTTTGTTTATATGTTTGGTGGTATGTCAATGCAGCGTAGTGGAATCTAATCGATCCAATCATGCGGTGTCCAAACGTGCGGTGTCCAATCGTGCAATGTACGTATCAAATCGTGTAGTGTCCGATCGTGCCGTGTCCAATCGAGCAGTGTCCAATAAAACGTGTCCAATAATGTGTGTCTCCAAATGGAGGTCATCCGTCTATGATCATTATAGATTGGAGTGAAATAGTATGTATTCTTTTTTCACTTGTAGAATTTAGCCGAAACATGGCAAACATGGATTGTGGCAAGTCTCTGATTATAATGTCTCTAGTCTGTATCAGCTCTATAATAATATCACGCTTACAGCGCTAGCAGTGAATTATGCAACGCAATCTTTGGCTGCACTACTCACTTTCCTCCATTTTCTCTTTTATTTCCCATATACTCTCTCAATTTCGCCCTCATTATCTTTTTTTAATTCACCCTTGCACTCCTTTAACAAACTCCACTCTATTTCACTCCTCTCCACTCTTTTTGTGACCCCTGAATTTTTCCTTTTCTTAACACTCCCATTTCCTCTACTACTCTTCTTCTTTTCGCCCTTCTCCTTTCCCACATTTCTTTTATATTCCTCTCCTCTCCGCTCCTTTCATTCCCTCTTTTTCTCTTCTCATACTCTTTTTTTTCCTTCGCTATTCCCTTCTCTATTGTCTCCTTTTCTTGTCTTGTAGCCTCTTTATATACTCTCGCTATCTTTTTCCCACTCTCCATTTTTACCTATTCAGTCGCTTCTCTATCTAATCTCGCAACTCTTTCCCACATTCCGTTCATACCTCTCCATCAGTCACCGTTCTATTTATTTTATGCTCCCGGCTTTCTTTCCGTCCTTTCCCATGTGACTCTCTTCCTGTCTCTCTTCCCTTTTTCTCTCTCTCTCCCCTATTTACCTAACCTTCACTTTCTCTATCTTTGCACTCTTCCATTCTTCTGTCATCTTCAGTATGTCACCCCTCCCTTTATTCCACCTTACACATCTCACTCTGCCGCTCTCACATTTTTTTCTCTTTTCCCTATTTTCTCTTTTCTTCTCTTTTTCACAAGTACACTTCTCTCCAAGCTCACTCTATCCCCCCAGGATGGAGAGAAGTGTGCTTGTGAAGAAACGGAAATCTACACCACCGTACTGTTTTTTTTTCTTTTGTGCCAGTAAAGTGTTCACAAAGCCCAAAAACTTAAAATTCTTCACAATATGAATGATTTCTAATAAAAATATGTTATAATTATTAATTCTCTTGTATATTATTTAGCTGTGTAATTTAAATATATTATAATCGATTTTTTATATCATACTGAAATTATAATTGAGCTCGAGCATGCTGTATTTACATATACAGTACCGAGTAGCGTGCTACGCTCTTCCCATTTTCCATCTGTGCAGACCGTTATTCTCTCGTTGTTGCAAAAAGTCCAAATGTATGTGCGTGTGTTAATCAACACGTATGTGTCAGGTGTGATTCTATGTGTGAATGTGATACGCAAGCTACGATTTTTGCGAAATCAAAAATCCGTGCCGCGGCAAGCGAGTTCGCGCCAAACATGTCAATCAGTAGCGGCCGCACCTCATGGCGCAATTACAAACGGAGAACGGTCAAATTTGAAGGGGCAACCGCCGAAGCGATGTTATTGTTTGATTATTAAAATTGCAACAGTTTTGTCCTTCGACTTTTCTAGAAGATCGCCGGTCCTTTATATCGGATTCAAAATTTACTAGTCACGGACCGAATCTTCTAGAAGGTCGGAGGGCATAAAACTGCTCGCTCGGGCCCGCTCCACGCAATTCGCTGCTAGTCACTCGAATAATCGCATGTTACTCTCAATATTGTCAAATCGCTTTTTACGGATCACACGGTTCGGAGGCAATTGATTTTTCATTCGCCGCAGGTACGTAATTGCATGTATTTTGTGGAAACTGTATACTTTTCGTCTGTCGAAGTCACTGCAAATAATACACGTTTCTTTTTTGTTAAGTTCACTCTGCATTCCCTTTTTTGTTTCACTTCCACTCTCGCTTCTAGCCACCGCGATTATGCGAACCTTATCGCACACTCGCTGCACAGAGTATAGATACCAGAAAAAGTTCATGTTCAGGATTTTTAAATCAAAATTCAAACACTGATCTTTTTTTTAGATTCATCACATTAGAATTATATATTCATATATATAATTCATTCATATATATAATACACATATGATAAATGTGTATACATATGATATATGTACATGATAGGTATGCGTACGCTGCATATCATTGAACAAAATTGATGAAAACATATGATTGCATCAATTTCCATCCGTTAAAGATGATCGTTTTAAAACTGGATCAGTCGTTCTGGTTAGCTTTTTATATCTACAATTATTATATTCACATTCAATACATATATAACAGTTGTACAAGTATTTTTCATTGTTTCGTCGATTTTTTCGCTTTATGAAATGTTTTAAGACTTTATTATTTTGTAGTACTGTGCGCGAGTTTAAAGTGTGAGCGAGCGTGTTGCAAAAAGTTCGGACGCGTAGTGAGTCGAGCGACGGATCGACGATAGCGCGATTATCGTAACGCACTTAATTCTCGGACAAACACAGTATGTACACCGGTATATATAAAAACGGCGAGAACGTAATCGTACTCCACACGCGGCGGATAAATAGCGAAAAATCGTTTGTCTCGGATTATATCCAGTAGTCGCACAACAATACTGATGCAAATCAGTTTCACATGGCGAATTATCGAAATATTACAAGTACGCAAACACGGACAAGCGTCGATTGCTCTGTGCGGACTGCTGCGAGCTTGGTCGTCGTCTCGTTTTTATAACGTCGCATCCTTCTCGAAGGATCCAGAATATTTCGAGTTTTTTGGACTTCTGCCGCCAGTTTTTATTCGACTTGTTTGTCGCAGATTCCGATCTTGGATCCTTCGAGAAGGGCGACAATGTTTATTTGCATCGCACCTTTTCGCTCGGTCGCGAAAATGCCGCCTCAGATTGGGCGCAGTGTAACTGCTCGCGGCAATGCGATAGGCACGCAATGATATGTCGATTGTCTCGCATGGCGCACGCGACAGCCGCACACCGAGTTTGAGAATGCGGATTTTTGCATTTTCAAACAAATACTAATTTAACTTTATGGAGTCAACAAAAATTTGATAAAATTTTTATTAAAAAATTGATAGAACAGAGTGTTTTTTATATTAGAATATTATATTTTAGCAAGATATAAGATAAATAAAAAATATATTTTTGACAGGTAACTCACGATTGGCTACAATTTCTCTAGCTACAGTGAGAAATTACGGAATATATAGCAATTATTTCAACAACACCAATTTTCTTAATGCTGATAAAATAAAGTTGAAACAGAATGCTTTACCATATTCAAGAATCAACAGCTCAAAAATTTAATTCCATTGAGTTTTCAGATACAGACTGTTATACATTTCAATTATATTTCTTGTCCCTGAACTTTACAGCTCAATGATTTAGGAGGCAAAAACAGCAACAATGATATTTCTACAGTCACATATCTACCCTTAATATCTGTACACTTTGGCATTTTTACGCACTATGAAATAGCAAAAGTAGATTCTTTTACAATATAAGGAAATGATGAAAAAAGAAACGATAAAATACTGCAAGTATATGATTGTTTAACATTTGATGATAATTACTCGGATAATATGGACTGGGTAAAATTTGACTAACTAGTATGCTATATACCAAAAACGATCGACAATACAAAAAATTGCATAAAAAATTCTATATCCATAGAAAAAAAGATTCAGATCAATCTACTGAAGAAAATTTGAAGATTACAAAATGTTATTTATCGCTTATAACAAAAGATTCGAAAACTCCAAAGGAATGTAAAGCAAACTACCAAGAAAGAATTGAGAATAAAAAGAAAATGACTATAGACGAGTTTTTGGAAAAGAAATGTTATAATCCCTCAACATAAATGGTCAGATTACAATTGCATAAACTTATACGCAGGACGAGAAAGACTTGTCGAAACAATTATATTTTTATTCAGCTGTGACATTTGTTCGATTAAGAAAAAGTGGTTGTATTTTTCTTTCATTATACAAATGTGAATTAAGTATAATATTATAACTGGATTCTGTGATTTTATCTTTAAAAAGTTGACTGAAAAATTTTCCGCTTTACCAACGGATGAAAGGATTTGCGCCCTCAAATAGGACGAAATGGCAATCAAAAGTTATGAAGTATATTCGATAAAATTTGATATAATTGAGGTGCTAGTTGATCGGTCCTTTGAAGAAACAACACATGGACGAAACAAATTTTTGTATTTTGCGTGGACAGTTGAACGCTAAAAATTCTTTAAAAAGTCATTAACTCTTGCAACTCTTGCATATTTTTTCTCTGGAACAAGAACACAAGAAATTGGATAGCTCGTAACAATTTATCATAAAAAACTGAAAGACTTTGGGGTGATTGTCAAATTATTGACTTGTAATCAAGATGTGAAATTAAAAATTATACCATTTAATTTTAAATGTAATACCAAAGAAATCTATCTGTGAACTCAATGAAAGGAAAGCAAGCTTCCGCTTGTTAAACAATTATTAAATCATATTTAATCAATTATGTCAATATAAAATATTGTATATAAATAAAAAAGTCATTGCTACGTATAAAGATTTTAAAGATACATGAAAGTACGACAGAGCAAGCGGCACATCAAATCTTCTCTCTCACTCTTCAGTTGCACTCAGACACGGATTTGAAGTTCTGAATGTGAGGAAAGCTTTTCAGATGCTTAACCATACTTATGCATGTGCGATAAAGTTGACAGAAAGTGATAAATACGGACTTCAATCCTCGATATAGAAAACAACAGTAGATTTTGCGAAGAACTGAATAATTGATTATATAACTCTTACAAACATATATTCCGCAATTCGCAAAAAATGCTATCTTCAAGAAATCCTGAAATTGAATATTATTCTGAAATTGAATTAATAAAATTCACTGGTCTTCAAAATGAAATACAAAACCAGATAGTTTATAACATGCCTCATGTCTAATAAATTTTCCTTTATTTGTAGGAGCAATATTGGGCGATATAAGTTAGTTACTAAGGAATATCCTGTGAGTTAGCTCCTAGTTTATACTAATAGTTTATGTAACTTGATTCAGTTAAACATTTATTTTTTAAGGACATACTTACTCATGTCTATGGATATACATTCTGCCCTCTGCCTCTCATTTCTGCCCCAGTATCACTAGTATCAGCAGTAATAAAAAATCATTTTATGTGTAATGTACTGTGCTAATATGTTTTAATTTATAATTATAATTGGTATTTATCTTTGAATCAATAAATATATGTATTAAAATGTGCGAGAAAGTTATAGTGAGCGTGCGAGCGAGCGTGCTCCCAAAAAAAAGACAAGCGCAAAATGAGACGGCTGACGGACAAACGCACCCGCGAGTATCGCAACGCGATTAAGTCTCGGACGATGCACACTATGTATGTGCACGACAGATTACGTGTGTCACACGCCTGTAATCGTAATTCGCACGCGGCGGATAAACAGCGATAAATCGTCTGTCTCGGAATAACTCCGGTAGTCACACAACGGCACTGAAATATGTCTATTTCTATAAACGAGACCGAATCTTTATTTTCACTTGAATAGCGTACACGCGTCGAAGTACTCTGAGCGGAATGCGCCGCGCTCGGTTGTCGGCTCACTTTTATACGGTCGTCGCCTTCTCGAAGGATCCAGAAGGTTCCAGAAATTTACTCACTTCCGCCGACAGTTTTTAGGTGACTTGTTTGTCACAATTTTATCTTGGATCCGACGATGTTTGTTGTTGCCGCGCGTTTTCGCTCGGTCGCAAAAACGCTGCCTCGCATCGCGCGCGCGGCGATGACGCGGTCGCGTGGCGACAACATGCGAGTTCGAGATTGCTGCAATCTCGAACAAAATAAAAAAAATAAAAAGTGATATGTATATATACATGTATGTATGTATAAAGTATCTTTAATATTATTGTTAATATTTTTATATTTGTATATATTTTTATTAAATAATATATTATTTTTATGTTATAATATATATTATTTTATCCAAGAGTTGTGTGTTGCATCAAATCCCAGCCATTTCACATAAATCTCATCGTCCTTTTTGCGTATCTCCTTTTCCACGAGATGTACGTCGGGATTATCAACGCGATGTAAGTCGTATTCGTAAAATCCTCCGGCGCGAATTCTCGAAAATTCGCGCGGAAACGGGAATTCCGTGAATCGCGTGCAACCTTTGTCAAAAATGGTCTTGAATTTTCTCATGTGTACCGAATCGCCTATTTTGAATCTTGCCGGAGCCGTCATCTTTATATTGCGATATACCGTATTTAAAAGTTTATCGACGCAGGAGTTATTTCAATAGGTCTCATATTGATAGTGCGATGTTTTTGCACATTGTATTCTCCAACGAAATAACGCGTCGATTCATTTGTACTTTTCATTAAGCATAAACATTTTCCACATATTGTTCTTTAACTTTCGGTTGAATCGTTCCACAACTGAGGCTTTCATAATAGAATAACGTCGAATAATGATTAATATTGTGTTTCTTTATAAGTTTTAGCACATTTGTGTTGTAAAATTTTTTTTCTCTATCGGTTTGAAAATTTTTAGGACCTCTCCAATCATATCGAATTATCTTTGCGATCGTTTCTGACACTTACTCTTGAGCGATACGACCTACGCGGACTTGCTTAACGCATCGATAACGGTGAATATGTAGTTGTAACCTTTGTTGAGTCTCGCGTAGGACGCATCTCGAGCACTTTCGCCTGCCACAGGTCATCGTATTCGCGCACCGCAACGCGACGACGCGAGAAATTTTTTCTCGCGGGTCCTCCACCAGTCTTTATTTTTTGGCGCTCATTCTATCTTTTTTCTTTTTATTAAAATAATGTCTTTTTATGATCGCTTTTCTTTCTCTTCGATTTCGATATCAAAAGAGCCGTTATCGAAGCTGGCGGGTTCATTGAGTTCCCTTTATTAGAAGAGTGGATCGCGGCTTTCTCTAAACTTTTCATACGTTTATCCAACGCCTTCGTTAATCGCGAAGTTGACTCTTTCAATTTCTTTATCTTCGCTACGGAATTTGCCGCGATTTGCGATTTCTCAATCAATCTCTGTATCATTTTATTAAGTTCTACGCTTTTCGTAGAGATATTCGTCATAAATTGCGATACGGAATTTCTCGCAGCGTTAATTCGTTTGCTCAGATTTTCGTTTCGTTTATTCAGAGCGTCGACGCTTGCCTCGATTTTCGAAACGGCCGCGGAAAGCGCCGTTTCGAAAATCGAGCTAACCATTTACTCAGAGCGCTTTCGAGCTGGGCTTTTCTTGCAAACAACAGAACGACGCCTTGTCCCGCTTTTTCCGCGTCCTTTCTCAATTGCGACGCGATCTTCTTGGCGTTCTCGTAGCTTTCTCGCGTCGTATTCGTTGGCGGAACTCGCGCACAGCGCGTTATTGCGCACGTAATTTCGCAAGAATTTGATAGCCGGGCGTAGTCTTCCGGCATCATTGCCGTGTTTCTTCAGAGCTATGCCAAATTTGTTCATCGGACATCGCGCGCGTCTCGCGCGCGATTGCGACGGTCGCCGACGCAACCGATCGATTTATAGGATCGCGCCCGCTTCGCGAACCTCTTCGACTATCGAAAATCTCGTTATTAAAATGAGATTACTAACTTTTTTGTCATGCTTGTGAGCGTTTGTCGTTAATAGTATATTCCTGTACGTTATTTGATCATTCTCGATGTACGTACAAAATCGTCGGGCGGTTTCTTGAAAATCGTACAAACCGAGAGTGCCGACGTATCTCATCCAGTTTATGAGTATATGAGTATAAAATCATCTACATTGAATCGCTTATCCCTGAGCATGATGCCGTCCTCGCCGATGTATTTCGTAAACGTGATCGATCCCGCTCGATTTTTCCCCGCCGAGAAGAGCCCCCACATACTTTTGTCCCAACAGTCCTAATTGACCGTGCAACATTTCACGACCCTGAGGAGTTCGAAGAGTTCGTTTAACGGATGTTTCAAGCGTTAAGGGTGATTCAAGATCCTCGAGCATCTCCTCTTCGCCTAACAGGAGTAGATCTCTCTCGGCGGGGCGTGCGTTTAACGGAGTAGAGACGGCTTTCAATCATCGTCTCGCTCGTACCCGTTTCGCTTCAGGCTTTTCCCGCGTAGAAGTTAGCGATTCCTCTTTCTTCCATTTTCCCTCGACACTCGTCACGGGTTCGGCGTCGACCACCTCGCGTTTGATCGGATCTCGCTCGTCTCTTTTGACGTGTTCGGCGATGTAGCGCAGCGGCTCGACAAGTGGCTTGGAACGGAATTCCACAACGATCTCTCCATCTTGCCGGTCTTCAACGCTCTGTATTTGCTACAAATCGAATCGCGCGTCTTAGCTATCTCTTTCGTTGTCTACTCTCGTTCGTCAATATCCTTCATAGCCATCGCGAATTGATCGATCCTCTCTCGCTCGCGCGCGTTCGATGTATCCGTGATCGCTCTACGGAACAGCGAACTCATTAAATCGTTATCTGTATCTGCCGTTGCGAAGCGCGCTGTCTTTGTCTATCACTAGAAACCCGCATTTGCGTTACCAACACGCTCGAGGCAGCGCGTAAAAATCTTCGTACGACATGTCGATGTTCACATAATCATTATACGCGTGCCGCAAGTTGCCGTCCTGTTTAAAGAGAACCAGCAGATTCGCGTTATCTCGTACCCTGAAAAAATTATCTTTCTAAAAAAAAGGTACAAAAAAACACCAAGTGAAGAAGTCTCGCCATGTTAAAAAGTGTTACACAAAAAACTATCATTTTTTTAATTAAAAAAATAGCTTTATAAAATAATGTTATTTAATTCTATACAAAACAGTGTTTTTTTAATTGTACAAAATAAATGTTTCAATTTCTTAAGAAAATAAATATAAAAAAATTTTACCAATAGACAATCCAAATTATATTACAAAATTAATTTTTTTAATGATTATTTATATAGAAACATTTTAACCAATAATATTGTTGTTTAAATTAATTGTTTAAATTTCCTACAAAAATATTGATATCAAAAAATTGCGCCAAATAAATAAAAAAAATTTATGATATAAAATTTATTTTTTTTATTATTTTTTAAATAAAAACATTTCACTAAAAAAACTTATATAAAATAGTTGTTTAATTAGTATTATTAAT
>JBCEZW010202972.1:0-10096 GCA_039654385.1 Cataglyphis altisquamis | reverse complement strand
TTATTATTAATTTCATTTGGTTAATAAACGTTTCTTACAGTTCGTTTACACACAGTTCTTTTGCGCACATTTCTTTTCCGCCCATATCTTTTGCGCACACATCTTTTGCGCACATTTCTTAAGCACGCACACACACACGGGAGGGGTGGTGCAAAGGGGGCCTTCGGCCCCTCTCCCCGCCAATAGGTTGAGTGGACCTCGCTTTACATTACTTACAAAGTATATGCTACAGTGTTCGATTGGACCCGAAATGTGTGCAAAAGAACTGTGCGCAATAGAAATGTGCACAAAAGAAATGTGCGCAAAAGAAATGTGAGCAAAAGAAATGTGCGCAAAAGAAATGTGCGCAAAAGAAATATGCGCAAAAGAACTGTGTGTAAACAAACCGTAACAAATATTTATTTATCAAATAGAGTTAATAATAAATGTCAAAAAATTTCAAAATTATACATGCATACATGCGTGTGTATGTATTTTAATTTATACAAAAACATGTGTTGTGTCCAAAAACAACGTGTCTAATTGAACGGTGCAAATGAAATGTGTCCAAACGAATTGTACGCAATTGAAATGTGTCCAATTGAACGTGCGCAACTTTATGTGTCTAATATCACAGTGCGCAATTGCAACGTGTCCAATTGTATTGTGCGCAAGTGAGCCGCTTTCCTGGGGACTTCTTCAAACAAACATCTTCAAAAATTGATTACGCGCAAGGACATCTAGATATCGCCGGAATTAATATACCCTTTTTCTCTCCAGAAACCATAATAGTATCTCCAAGATCAGAATCTTTATTTTATATAAGAATAGAAAACCCCGAAATAAAAACGGGATATATATCAAGATTGAAGTTAGAGCATGGAATCTATTTAGGAGATACGATTGTAAGGAATACTTCTGGGAAGGCATATTTAAACATATCGTAAGCACGCTAGACGAAGAAGTAGAAGTTCGCGTACCAACGCTTCGTCTAAAAAGACTTTAGATAAACTACTCAACGATCATGAGTCAAATATCGAGAAAACCGATTATAAAAACCAAATATCAAAAATACTAGACAACACTGCAGATAACAATGAAACTAAAATTAATATCGGAAATGAAAATAACAAAGAAGATTATCACAAGGGCTATAACATTAGCATTCAAGAAATTCAAAAGGAAAGCAAAGTGGAAATAATTAAAACCAAAGAAAATAAATTGACAAATAGAAACCAAAATCAAGCCAAAATTAAAAACAAAAATGAAGACGAAGATTATCAAAATAATACTAAGAATAAGATTAAAATTGAAGATAAAATAAAAGATAAAAACAAGAGAAAAAATAACACTTGTTCAAATGAAAATTTAAAAAATCCGAAAATCTAAGGCGGAGATAATTACCAAGCCTTTCCTGAAAATAACCCAAAGAACTTCGAAGATGGAAATTAACAAACCTCTCTTGAAAATTTCGATAACATAATTATTTTCGGAGGGGGAAGTTACCAAACCTCTTCAGAAGGAAGTATTCCTAGAATTTCGGAGGTAAGTTTCCAAACTTCGACAGAAAATTCTAGCTCCGTCAATTGCGAGGAGGGAAGTTATCAAACCTCACTACACAATTTGACATAAATTAATCCCGAAAAAGAGGAAAATCATTTAATTTTGTCGAATATCAAGTTCCCCAGGATTGGATTATCATCGAAAATTAACAATAATAATAAAGAATCCTCTCATATAACAATAAGAGATCTTTGAAAAGGCTCAAAAATATCATTTAAACATCGAAAATTTAATTACTAAAAATAAGCAAAAAATTAAAAATAAACCGTCTTCTAAAACTTTCACTGCTCTATTGCATAAATCTCAAGAAATTGTAGATAAATTTATGCAAAAACGTAGATCAAAACATAAGGAAAAAAAACCAAAATAATATTGAATCTTATAACTGTCTAACAATCTCCGAAGAAACAGAAGAAAATCGGATCACAAAAATCATAGAATTGTTACGATTGGAACTTTTGTGAGCGAAGGAACAAAGAAGTATATTAAAATTAATAACAAATAGCCAGGACCGATTTCATATTCCTGGAGAAAAATTAACCGCGACTCACGTAATACAACATCAAATATCTACTACAGATGATTAACCACTTAATACTTGCCAATACAGATTTTCGCAAGTACATAAGGAAGAGATAAATAAGCAGGTAGAAGAACTTTTAGAAGGTGGTTTAGAAAGTGTTGTAAAACATTCACAATACGCCCATATGGATCGTGTCAAAAAAAGGAAGATTCAAAAGGAAATAAACGTTGGAGAATGGTTCTCGATTTTCGAGCGCTAAGTGATAAAACTATTGGAGATGCGTATCCGCTATCAAATATTATAGATATATTGGACCAATTATGTGGAGAGCAATATTTCTCAGTATGCAATCTTACATCCGGATTTCATCAAAAATGGTACCTGCCGACAGTCATAAAACTGCTTTTACCACTCCATTTGGACATTATGAATTTGACCGAATGCCTTTCGAACTAAAAAACGCTCCAGCTTTTCAACGTTTAATGGACTTAGTAT
Organism: Cataglyphis altisquamis; assembly: GCA_039654385.1. NCBI lineage: Eukaryota > Metazoa > Arthropoda > Insecta > Hymenoptera > Formicidae > Cataglyphis > Cataglyphis altisquamis. The sequence goes on along the minus strand of JBCEZW010202972.1, from coordinate 7,536 downwards.
TAACAGGATTACAAGGGAAATAATTATTCGTTTACATCGACGATATTATTATTTACGCCACTTCATTAGAGGAACATGAAAGAAAATATAATGCATTAATAGAGCGACTCCGTAAAGCTAATTTAAAATTACAACCTGATAAATGTGAATTCTTAAAAACCGAAGTGACATATCTGGGACATGTAATCGGCAGAAACGGAGTAAAACCAGACCCGAAAAAATTAGAAGCAGTACGCCAATTTCCATAACCAAAAACACCGAAGAATATTAAACAATTTTTAGAACTTGCCGGATATTATAAGCGATTTATATCTAACTTTTCCAAATTAGCAAAACCACTAACAAATTTATTAAAAAATGATACTCGTTTTGAGTGGACATCTGCACAGGAAAAATCATTCAAATTTTTAAAGCAAAAATTGTGCCAAGAGCCAGTTTTACACTACCCAGATTTTTCAAAACCTTTTATTTTAACCACTGACGCTTTCGGAATAGCAGTAGGAAGAATATTATCTCAAGGAAAAATAAACAAAGATCGACCAGTAGCATATGCTTCACGAACTCTAACCGATAATGAATTAAAATACGACACATACGAAAAAGAAGTATTAGCAATAGTATATTGCGTTAAACATTTTCGACCGTATCTGTATGGGAAGAAATTTATGCTTGTTATAGATCACAAACCCTTGATGTGGTTTAAAAACGCACAAGACGCGAATATGCGAATACTCCATTGGAAACTAAAATTAGCGGAATATGATTACGAAGTCGTATATAAAAGTAGAAAAACTAATGTAAATGCAGACGCTCTTTCAAGAAATCCTATAAATCTTGAAGAAATCGACTGTAAAATAATAAAAAAATAACTTTAGATCTATCTAACCTTAGATCCAAATGATCCTGAGGATGCACAATTAATTGCCGAAATGTTAGAAAAATCTGATAGCAAAGAGGAAGAGGAAGAAGAAGAAGAAGACAACTTTCATTTATATCTTTCAAATATCGAAGACACCGAGGAAGTAGCATCAGAAAGCAATTTATTAAATAATAATAACGACACCCTTCCATTTACATCAGCAGAATTAGACGAACCAGACTATTTAACAATTACCGAAAAAGCTTTAATTCATAATCCCTACAAACCTAATAAAATTCAAACGCGAAGTCAAACAACACGAAGAGAATTTGGAACAAAATAAAATAATTAATGAACTGCATGATAATGGGGAAGAAATTATAGAGGAAATTATAGAGGGAAATGATTCGCCTGATAAAATTTCAGAAAACGAGGAAGATATTATAAATCAAAATTTAAAAGCAAGAAAAGTAAAACCTATAATAATGGAAAATAGAACAATTAAAAGTAATATAATAGACTCTCGTGAAATGTTATTTTTGCGGAAGGACAACGTAGCATATTTTGTCGATACTCAAGGAAAACCTTTAGATTTTGGTTCACAAAAATTATTTGAACGAAACGGACTCCCGAATGTAGAATCTCTCATGTTAGGCGATACTAAAACCATAAAATACAAAAATTATTACCACATAGCCTTCCCATCAGCGAAGCACAACAATGTAGGGAGGGCCCTACAGTAACACTTAACCATATCATTGAAACCTTAAAGAATTTGCGGCATATTGCAGAAAACTTAAAATTAGAAACAATAAAGATTGCAAAAACCGAATTCATTAACAACATTCCCTGGAGTAATATTAAATCACAACTACAACTAATATTTATCGATGTCTCGATCAAATTAATTGTTTGTCACGGACAGATTAAATATCCGCCAAAACATTTACGACCTATTATAATTGGTGAAACACATTGTTTATCAACTGGGGGACATCGCGGAGTTGCAAAGACATATAACAGAATAAAGCATAATTATTACTGGGAAAATTTAAAATCAGATGTTCAAAAGTACATACAACAATGTCTACAATGCCAACTGAAAAAATTAGTTCGAGTTAAGACAAAACAACCCATGATAATTACCGATACACCAGGATCATCCTTTGATAAAGTAACTATGGATATTGTTGTCCATTACCTAAGACTGAAAGAGACAACAAATACATCTTAACATTACAGGATCAGTTAACTAAATTTTGCATGGAGATATCATTACAAAATCAAACCTCTGAAACTATTGCGGAAACTTTCGTAGAGTTCTATTTGTTTCTATTTGGAGCACCAAAAGCAATATTAACGAACTAAGGAAGAAATTTCATTAGTGAGCTAATGAAAAAGATCGCAAAAATATTTAAAATTCGCAAATTCCGCACAACAGTTTTTCATCCTCAATCAAACGGATTAGAAAGATCACACCACGCATTAGGTGAATATTTAAAACAATATGCAAGCGATCAAAAACAATGGGATAGATAGCACAGTCTAGCAATGTTTAATTATAATACTGGCGTACATGAAGCCACAAAGCATACACCGTATGAATTAGTTTTCGGGAAATTAGCAAAAATTCCTTCGAATGAGTCTTTAGGTTCAGAAGATAAATTGGCAAATTATGATATATATTTAATAAATCTCGTAACTCAACTTCATACGATTCAAGGAAATAAAAAATATGCTCATAAAAATGTAATCCCATGAAATATTGAAGATAATAAATAAAAACAATGTAAAAATTAAAATAAAGAAAAATAGTCGAATCCTAATAGTTCTAATCGATACATCCTAATCGACTGCGAATTTCTCGTATTAAAACAAATAACAACTAATAACAATCAAATCCGAAGTTAACAAAGAAAATATATATAAAAAAAAAGAAAAAAAAATATATATATATAAATAATAAATAATATCCACAACTAAAAATTTCAGATGGATCGAGAAGCCAGGAAAATAGTTATAATAGCCTTACTATTGGACTTGCCTTCAGCGTACGGAATAATAGGATACGACTGCGGTTCAGCATCCGCTAATCTTACTACTTTATCGTTATTAAATATAGAGGAATGCGATATTCCTCAACAAAATGTGAACTCCTCCAGAACTTATATACAACTATTGCAAATTAACGAATTCGAATCTGTAAAAGTTATACAATGCAAAGTTGAAATCGATCGACTAATTCGAAAATGTGGAATCTTTTCTCATAGCATGGATGTATTTAACAGAAAATATGCATATGTGCAAGAAGTTTCCCGCGAAGGATGCCGACGCATGCATACCTACGGAAGCTTTCAACTAGCCGAAACATTTATAAGCGGACTTAAATCAAACCAATTCACAACTCATCCCGTAACACTTGCCGGTCACGTAGATACAGACGGATTGTGCTCCAGAGGAACATATTCCAATCCTTACAGAACATGGGTTGACGCTGTTGTATTAGGCAGCATTAAAATCATATTGCAGGATCATACAGCCGATATGAGAATAAACACTAATCGCCTACAACTTCGATCCGGGATGGCCTGCGAACTCAGTGCCACTTATTATTCAGACATCGAAGGAGGGATATCTTCTGGGATCCCGTACTTGCAGATACATGCAAGTTCTCTAATTATGGGATACTTTACGAGGGCTATGCCGACAAAGTTATTGATAATATAAATCAACAGGCTCAGGTGGTTTATTCCTTGACCACGCAAAACACTATATTTGCGTTAACTAGCAGAGGAAAATATTTAACCTGTGGATACACTCTTACTCGTACAGAGCATCCGAAATTAATAATCTTTGAAACTTCACCCGGTATTGCCATCTTTAATAAACAAACCCGCGTAGCTAATCTCGATATTTTCATTTATATGAATTCTAAATTCGTATATGTCAAAAAACATATTCGCACGCAAATAAATCAATTATATCAGAATATTTTATTACAACAATATAATCTGGAGCAACAAATGTTGCAAAACACACTGGTCATAGCCACTCAATCACCCGACCTCTTTGCATATCACATAATGAAAGGACCAGGATACATGCATTACGAGTAGAAGAAATAATTCATATAGTAAAATGCGTACCGGTTGAAGTGAGACTCGCACGTGGAGAGGAGTGTTACAATCAACTGCCGATATTAAGAGGAAACAAAACAAACTTTTTAACACCTCAAACTCATATTTTATTGCGCCAAGGGACACAAACCGCATGCAATGCATTCGCTCCTTCGATGTATCTTTTAGGTGATTCCTGGTATAAATTAACACCAAAACCAATAGATACCTTACCACCGACAATAATGAAACCTCTAACAAAACCTACATGGAAATATGTTTGCCCTGGATCACTGGCTACTAGAGGAATATACACAGAAACTGACCTGGAAGAACTGAGGGATCATATAATGTTCCCCGCTAAGAGACCAGCTGTACTAAACACGGTAGCGAGAGGCGTAATGGGACGATCCACATCTTTACAAGAGGGCTCAATTTCAAATTTTTTAGATAAAAACGCAATAGAAAAGATAGCTGTAACTACATGGCAAAAATTCTGGAATAAATTCCTGATTTTCGGTAATGACAGCGCCGGAATAATAGGAATATATCTAGGTATAAGAATATTTAAATTAATCCTGGACACTATCGTGCACAGTTATGCCTTACATACAGTATATGGATGGTCCATATATTTAGTAGGAGCCATATGGGATTCTCTTACTCAATTATTATTGCAGAGACGCCCGCCGTCAATTCTAAAGCCTACAGCTCCTATTCCTAAATGTCAGGATCAAGCGATTTATACCGAAATAAGGAAAGAATCAGAAGGCACTTACCCTTCTCTTCCCAGTAAAGAAGCTTCCCCCTATACATAGCAACTCAGAGAATAAAAGGAGTTGGGAAAAAGAGGGAAAAGGAAAGGAAGATCATGTTCCCTCTCTCCACTCTTTTTTATTTTCCTCGCTTTCCCGCCCCTTTAAGGAGGAAAATAATATATACATGAGCAAACATTTCTCATTATTAAAACCAACTAATTCTTTTATAGAAAATGGAAGTAAAACCTATCGATACGGCATAGTTAACCCGCTCTCGACTCGAAGTCACCATAATAAAGATGATATCCCCCCTACTCTTCTTGGTACATATCAACAACAGTAAGAAGAATCTTGAAGATTTGAAGGAAGAATTGGAATTCCGCATGAGTAGGAAGGCTAAATACCTGCATTGTTGGCCGAAGGATATCAGAGAAGATGAGGACGTGGTAGTAAAGGAGAATAACACCTGGCGAAGGGGCTGGATCGATAGTGTAAATTCAAACAGCAATATGATCAAGATCTGCCTGGGAGATTATGGCAGAGAGATTTGGTGTCCGAAGAGTGAGATCTATTACTTGGAGGATAGGTTCAAGGAATTACCGTGGCAGATTGTTGCCTGTGGCTTGGCCTACACACGGTTGAAAGGTCGCGCCCAGATGTGGCCTGACAAAACTAATGAGCTGTGCCTGATCTTTGCTGAAGAACACAAAGGATGGATTAATATCGTGCAGCCCATCCGAAGGGGAACCGCCTTAGTAAAACTGACCGTACAAGGCGAAAATTACAATGGGTCATATAATTTGCGGGACGTCTTAGTTGGGCCACACGCGAGTCAGTCGGAAAGTGACGGTGGATATATTTCCTGCCATCTAAATAAAAAAGAGAAGAATCTTTGTATGAGCACATCTCACACTTTAGCCCCGACATAATGAAACACATATATAATTATATACACAATAAATTAAGCCATATACTATCACTGTTATAAGTACTATCAACATTATCATTATTGTATATTATACATTATTGAAAAAAAAGAGAAAAAAAATATAAATAATAATAATAATAGTAGTATAAATATACGCGTAGGACCATTCTCAAATATTAAATATTCATGCTCATTTTATATGCATCTACATATAGACATACATACATATATATATATATATATGTATATATATATATATATACATACATATATATATATATGTAATATTTATTGATCCCCTTAGGGTTACAATCTCTTACATTGCCATTCTCCGCCACTCTTCTACCTCGACCTAGCCTATAAGGCTTACATATCTAATAACTCCCTCCCCTTCCTTGTTTCCCCGTCCTCCTTTTGTATCTCCTTATCTCCTTTTTATTCCTCCGTTGTGACCGTTGCTAACCTCCTGCGTCTCCCCTTCTTCTCACCACTTCTTGCTTTCCATCTTGCAATCTTTTTCCGCCTCCATACATCTTACGTTTCTCTTAATCACTTCTTGCTTCAGCTTCTTACGTTCTTCTCCCACCATACCTTCCTCTTCTCATCTCATTTCCACTCTTTTCCGTCTCCATCCATAATCTTCTATTATCCACCAACTGCTCCTGCCTTTCCTTCTTTTTTCCCTTGCTTTCTCTACCATCCTCTATCTCAGTTTCTTTTCCTCCATTGATAAATCCTCATCTACGCCGATACCCCATTTCCTCCTTATTCCGCCTCTCATTTCCAGCAATTCTTCTCTGTCTCCTTCCTCTTTCATTTCTATCAATAACACTTTTCTTCTTCCTTCACCTTCCCTTTCTATAATCCTTGCCGTCTTCACTCTCCTATCCAAGGTTTCCTCCATCACTATCGTGGCCATCCCTTTCTCCCGCATCCACTCCTCTCACTCCTCTCCAAATCATATTCCTCCTTCTCCTGCCCCTTCCATCCCGATCTTCCTTTTCCCTTCTCTCTTTCACTAGCTTCCACCCTTCTTCCGAAACTTCACTTTCACTCCCAATCTCTTCTTTACTTTCATTTTTCTTCTTCCCTCTCACCTCTCTTTTATACTCATTCCTCTCTGCTCTCTTTTCGTCTGCTCTCCGCTCCTCTTTTTCGCATTTCTCTCTTTCCCCTCTCATCTTATTCACCTCACTCATCTCCGCTCTTCCCATCCTCGTACCACCCATCAAATTCTCATCCTCTTCTCTGCCGCTCCTGTAGTTCCTCTCCTTTGATCCTTCTGCTTCCTCCGCGGATATCTTTCAATATCTCTTCATCTCTTTTTTTCGTACGTTTCTCGCCCTCTTCGCATCTTCTGTTCACCCTTCCTCTTTTTCCTTCTCTCTTGTTCCTGCTTTTCCCCCCCTTCCTTCTTCACTTTTCCCTGGCAATTCTCTTCTATCCTGCCTGCTTACCCCTTTTGTCTTCTCCTTTAACTCGTCTTTCTCTGACTCTCTCTTCATATCCTGCATCACCACTGTCCTCCCTTTAACTTCTCTCCTCCATTTTCTCATCTCCTCCTTCAGTCCACTCAATTCCTTTCTTATGCCCCTCAGCTTCTCCTGCACCAGATCCTCCGTCCACTTTCTTCCTTTCATCTTCTTCTACCCGTCTCTGTCTGCCTTCTAACTTTTCCCTGCTTCTTCTCTCTTCCTGCGCTGCTCCTCCTCTTACACGCCTTCCTTAATTCCTTTACCACTCCACCTCACTCTTCTCCTCTCACGCTTGAATTCGTCTCCCCTCCATTCTCTTCACTCCACTCTCTCTCTCTCTCTCTCTCTCTCTCTCTCTCTCTCTCTCTCTCTCTCTCTCTCTCTCTCTCTCTCTCTCTCT
>JBCEZW010202860.1:0-10181 GCA_039654385.1 Cataglyphis altisquamis | reverse complement strand
ATTTTAGTTTCACTTGATAAGGACCAAAACCATATGGTCGAAACGTCGTGATATAATAATCAAACAATAAATTGCCAAATTTGGTCGTATAAACACTTGTTTATTAATAAGAACATTTATTCATTAATGTGTATGTGTGTATAAAGTACATATAAAGTGTGTATATGTGTGTGTGTGCGTAAAATATAAAAAATTATAAAAATAAAAAATATATAAAATATAAAAATAATTGGCTCTATTTGAAACAGAAAAAAGAACAAACTTATTAGCTAAATAATATTAATAATGATAATATATACTACAAATTAAAAAAATAAATACGTAAGTACTTATTTACTTATATACCAAAATACTTATATACTTAAATAAAAATACTTAAATAAGTACTTAAATAAAAAAGATACAATTATTTTAATTTGTGCAAATGAGGCACATGTTGCACGGCAATATTTGATGAAGTGGCGTTCGATACAAAATAATCCTAGGATCGAAGCGTAATTTATTGTTTCCTGATCTCGTACAGCATGTATTTTGGAAAATAGGTCCGTTATCCGCAGGAAGCATGATGTGCAGTATCTTACACTGTCAGTTGTGTAAAAAAAAATATATACAGTACAGTTTTAATATTTCATCCAATCTATTTATTTCCGCTTGGTTAATGTCTTGTAGATTCTCTAATTCGAAATGTCAGGTGGTATTTCAATAACAGATTCCTCATCGTCTGAAATATCAATCACCTAATATTGACATTTTCTTTATCTTCAATAATAATAACTTCTTCCTTAGACATAATGCACGTATGAAAAAAATAACGTATGCGGTTCAACAAGAAATCATAAGAGAATTGACTGAAGATGCTGCACACTCCTCGATTATATATTTTAATTTCATACCTTTGTCTCCTTTTAAATATAGTATCATGTCTCATCTACATCAGCATTTTTCTTTAGCAGAGTGTGTTGAGAGAAAGCTTTAAGTTTTGTCGACTATGCATACATCGTTATAAAGGATGGAAAAAATAATTAAAATCAGACAGATAAGTCTTAAAATAACTTATTTATTACAAGCATTACAAAGAATGTCATTTAGATCACATGTTAATAATTCGCAATCTATAAGTGATTCGCCATCAAATTTATCATTTTTATGTATCAATAAGATTTAAGGGATCCGCAGAGAAGAGAAAGATCGCGCCATGGCTATCTATCTACCTTATCACATATCTATTTTATATGCAAGGAAGGGAAGTAAAAGAAATAGATAATTATCTTTTTTAATTTTTTAAATATTTTTTTATTTATGTTACCATCACATCGTTTCAAGGTTTCATATAAAAGTCCATTCATAGCATAAGCTACTAATTCGCAATCTATAATAGATGTTTTATCACAAACGTCGCAAAATTTTGATTGCATCTTCTTTCATGGCATTAAGCATATTACTTTGCAAACACCGAACAAATTGATCAAAGCTCGCATTTACATTTTCTGTATTCTCCTATAGCTTTAAATATTCGTGATTAAAGCAATGTTCGAATTTGAATAAAAATAATATAGTTGCTGGTTTAATGTACAAGAATCTATTGTAAATTTTACAACACTTGCATCATATATTTTAATATGTTCTATTATTAGATATTCAATTCTTAGCGACAGAGATGTATTCGACTGCAGGAATCGCTCAATATCGACACGTCTTTTGAATGTTTCTTACATTTCATAAGGTAATATTATGTGATTTTCTCGGATATCGCCAAGATGTAATTCCACAAAAGACGCCAAGTCCCACGCTAATTCCAATATCCAAGTATTTATACGCCGTGCGCGTCAACGCAAATCTGCGTATCAAAATTCGTGATATACAACGAGGTTTCACGTCTGAAAAAATGAATACAATTAAATATGAAAAAGTATGGAAAAGACATATAAAAAATATATGAAACATTTTGTGATACTTACGAATCAAGCGGTTACTTGTATGATTTAATTTCATTTCGAGGAACACATAATAATTCATGCATTCAACACTATTACTGCTAGTTATGTAAACCTGGAATCCGATTTTAAGAAAATGGATTTTTTAGATACGCATTCGATTACGCTTTGTTTGTACTCGTTTGTATCGTCTTTGATTTCGTTCGTACCTCAAAAGGTAGTAAGTTATTAAGGGTTGAAAAAATTGTCAACACCTCACTTTGAGATATCGTAATTTTTTTAATGCAGTCTGATTCAGCATCGTTTGTACCCGTTTATACCATTTTTCATTTCGTTTGTACGCCAACGAGGGTGAAAGTACCGAATTTTCAAAATAGGAGTAAGAGCTAACTTTGCCATTTTTTAAAATATTTTAATTCTGTAAACGGGTGCTGTTTCGGAGACGTTTATACCCGTTTGTACCGCTTTTTATTTCGTTTGTATCCCAACGAGCGTAAAAATACTGAATTTTCAAAATAGAGGTAAAAGCTAACTTTGCCATTTTTAAAGATATTTTAATTCTGTAAACAGGTGCTGTTTCGGAGACGTTTGTACCCGTTTGTACCGCTTTTTGTTTCGTTTGTACCCCTACAGGAGTAAAAGTACCGGATTTTATTATAATTATACTTGCGAGACGGATTTCTACATCACCTATGAGGTACTAATGCGTTTAAAGTGGTTTTTCTAGTGGCTTTTCTAATAGGCCTATTAATAGGTCTGTTAATAGGCCTATTAAATTAACCCTCGTTGGGGTACAAACAAAATTAAAAGCGGTACAAACGGGTACAAACGTCTCCGAAACAGCACCCGTTTACAGAATTAAAATATCTTAAAAAATGGCAAAGTTAGCTCTTATCCTTATTTAGAAAATTCGGTACTTTCACCCTTGTTGGGGTACAAACAAAATGAAAAATGGTATAAATGGGTACAAACGATGCTGAATCAGACTGCATTAAAAAAATTTCAATATCTCAAAGTGGAGTGTTGACAATTTTTTCAACTCTTAATAACTTATTATCCTTTGAGGTACAAACGAAATCAAAGATGGTACAAACGAGTACAAACGAAGCGTAAACAAAGCGTAAACGAATCTAAAAAATCCATTATCTTAAAATCGGGTTCCAGGTTCACATAGCTATTACTGCTTCCTTTAGCGAAGCGTTTATCATTATTGCTGCTTCCTTCAACGGAATACATTTTTGTCTCTCGGTTATGAGAATTAGGGCAGTTATGAAAAGCAGAGTAGTTGACGCGACTCTGATCATATAAAAATTAACCGAGAGAATGACGCTTATTTTTTAAAACTATGATGTGATGGGGAGATTGATGCATTGAAATTTAGGAGAAGTAAGAGACAGCCAAGTATGATAACGAGGTTAATGCTTTGAAATTTTAAAGAGAAAGACAACCAATTGAAAAGAAATCTTAGAAACGACTTGCAAGGAAAAGAGTGGGGAGAATAAAAGATAAAACATAAATGTTAAAAACATATTTTTATTTTTAAAAATATCGCAATTTTTTTGACGTTACGACCACCAGTTGAATATTTTTAACACATTCTGTAATGCGTAATTTTTAACATGTTTTCCACATCGTATAGTATCAAGCGACGCGATAGCGTTCATAAAAAGTTCATAAAAAAATCGCCAATTATAAAAGAAATCTGTGTGGCTTGTCAAGAGTTTTGCCTATGTACAAGGACCGCGGTGCTACCAAGTAGCTTATTCGGAATTTTAGGTCTATAATAGTTTCGGTTAAAATATCTCAGGAACTAGAGCCATAATCAAAAATCTAACTGCACTTTTATCATATAATGTGAATGCAAGCTTTCGATTGCGATCAGTTTGAATAAGATTGGTGCTGTCAATCCTGAGAAATGATATTCGTATATAGAAAACGTGACATTTTTTTTCTCGAATAAGTTTCAGACTCACGTACATATGCACACGCACGCACACGCGCAAAGCGATTTTGTCCATCAAAGGGCATTTACACTATTTACATTTTATTATTCTTTTGTGTACACTCTTTTATATATGATAAATGAAAGAGAGAAAGAAAGAGTGGGAGACAAAGAGAGAGAGAGAGAGAGAGAGAGAGAGAGAGAGAAAGAGAGAGAGAGAGAGAGAGAGGGAGAGGGAGAGGGAGAGAGCGGGAAAGAGATAGAGAGAGCGGGAAAGAGATAGAGAGAGCGGGAGAGAGAGAGAGAAAGAGAGAGCAGTAGAGAAAGAGAGACAAAGCGATAGCGAGCGAGGAAGGGAGGGAGAGAGTGAGGGAGGGAGAGAAGGAGGGAGGGAGGTAGAGAGAGACAGAGAGAGAGAGAGAGAGAGAGAGGTTTGTATTTTATACAAAATTTTATAAAATTTTATATAAGAACGTGAAAAAAGATATAATAATAATTAATTAGTCTACTAAAATTTCAATTTATTAGTATATGTTTATTTATAAATTTTAAAAAATCATATATTTTATAAGAATTAATACAATATAATTTTTGGAATAATGTTCAAAAAATATGTACCAATTTTCACGCTGTCTCAGTACTTGAAAAAACTGATATAATAATAACAGGAAGTATTATCATCTTACAATTAATGTTATTTAAAATTTATGATTTATGATATTACAAAAATTTAAGTAACAGATTTAAAAATTAAAGCTATACTTATGGAAAAGATAAGTATTGGTGCGAATATATATAAAGTCATTAGTGGAATTTTTCATCAAGATAAAAGTATAATTGATGGACATTAGGCAAGCATAGTACGTGCTAAAGGTACCGAATGGCAATTAATAAATGATTTTAAAGTACAAAAGTGCAGCTGGCCTCGAAATACTAAAGACTCATATATATTCTTTGCAGAAAAAATATAAATTTTTCCAAAAAGCAATGAGATCATAATAAAAAAACTCACCATGGTAAAAAAAAGTACGCCAAGTACTTAAAAAATATTCCTTGTACACAACAAAAAGTTACTTATCTCTGAAAAATAACTAATAAAAAAATTTTTCTCTAAAAAATAAAAAAACTAAACGAAATCAATAATTAACTGGCCAATTATTAATTCAGTTTGTAAAGATTTGTAATTTGAAATAGTAGATATCATAAAATCAATTTTTATAGAAGTGTTTTAGACAGATTTTCTCCTTAAAATAAAAACATTTAATTTTTAATTTTTATTAACAGAATGATTTCCGAAATAAATTCAATTTTGAATAGTATATCACAAATTACATTACTTTAGAGTTTATTAAAGGTGTTATGTACTATAATATCAAATCATATTGTTAATGTTAAGTGCAATTAGAATTCTTTTGATTTACAAAGTACATCTTACAGAATGTATAATTTGAAAGAAAATTTTTCGTAAACTCTAAGTCGGGGCGCGCGTGTAAAACAAACTTACAAAGCAAAATATAAAAACTTGGCGTGCCCGGGTCATAAACATATATAATTAATTCGTGTTTTAATTTTAAGGAGAAAATCTGTCTAAAACTCTTCTATAAAAATTGATTTTATCATACTATCTACTATTTCAAATTACAACTCTTTACAAACTTAATTACTTGTAAATACTTGGCCAGTTAATTATTGATTTCATTCAGTTTTTTACTTTTTAGAGAAAAATTTTTTTATTAATTATTTTTCAGAGATAAGTAACTTTTTGTTGTGTACAAGGAATATTTTTTATGTATTTGGCGTATTTTTTTTACCATGGTGAGGTTTTTTTATTGTGATTAGTCATATCTAGATTATTTAAAGATTCAATATCTTCATAATCAGCATCTAAAGTCTCGATGATTAGATTTTTTCTCGCATAATTCTCAAGCAAATTCACTAACCATTTTTGTTTCTGGTATCCCTTGACGTATACGAGAGTATTAAATTATTTGAAATATTACGTGTAATTCTGTAATATCGCAAATTGTGGTATGGAGGAGATTATTGATGCGATATTTTTTCAATTCATCAAGCGCCGATGCATGGCTGCTTCTCTATGATATCACCAGATCTTGCATGATCGTGTCAAAATTGTGAACTATAAGAACATTCATCAAGATTTAATCACGCTAACATACAAGTAATTAAAACTTTTGCACCAGGGATGGCATCACTCTTCACGTGTGAGATTTAGCTGAATATGCAATATACATCTTCCAAGTGCGGCTGCTTCGCTGTGATATCATTCATAGATATCCAAAATATATGTGACAAACCACGGGATTATTTAATAAAAGAGTAATATAATAGGACAGCTGCATGCTTTTGCAATGCACCCGGGATTTGACATGATCTCTAAAAAATGTAATATTCGACATTAGTCAAAATGTACGTAGCAAACCGTGAAATATAAGGATACTCGTCAAGGTTGATGTGAGGTGACTTCAAAAATGCAATAATCAACACTATTCAAAATGTACAAGAATATAAAATTCTGATAAATAGGCACAATCTGTCAGTATTTTCGCCAAAGGTTTTGAGACAACAACCGTTGATAAACGCAAACATGGCGGAAAATAGTGCGGAACAAAATCTGCGTGAACAGTCTTCAAGGATAAATTCGATAGAGGAGTACATTGGAACAACGGCTCATATAATCGCTGGAAGAGCAAAGTCGTATTAAATGTCCACGATTATCGATCGTGATTCGACAATTGCTGATTGCCCGAATAACACCACTCGAGGGATTGAAGAACACCTTATGCAGACGTTTTGTACATGCGGGCAGATTGCAGTACGCGACAACATGGATTGATTTGGTGGGAGATTGATACGGCGTTCGTGAGCCGCATATTTACTGATGCATATTTACTGTGATTATAAATCATAATCAGATGGAGCTTCGTCAATTTTTCGAGTATGCCAAAAACATTGTGCTCGAACATGTGCAAAATGTAATGAAAAAACACTTTAATGTGAAAGTTAATACAGGGTTCAATGGTGAATTTGTGACCGGTGATAAAGGCGCAAATAAAAAATATAAACACAAAAAACTATGAACTCTTTTGCACGTCCGATTTATGCAAATGATACGAACGGCGCGTTATCGAGCCAACTGTAGCATCGTTCGAAGAATTTCAAGAACGCAATAGCGGGTGAGCATTGTGGGCATCGCGGATACTCGATTTGACTGTAAATATGAACAAATATAATACAATGCGCGCGGGATGTCACATAAAATTATCGCGGGAGATAATGAAAAAGAGAGCGGTGATCAACGTGCAATCTAAAGACAATGCATGTTTCGCGTGGTCAGTGGTCGCTGCTCTACATTCAGCTGAAAGAAATGCAGAACGAAAATCGTCATAAACTTATTATGCAATAGTACTGAATCTCCAAGACATTGAGTTTCCAGTGACTGTGAACCAAATTAAAATATTCGAACTTGCCAACGATATCTCTATAAATATATATAGTATCGACAAAAAGAACATTGTCCCGCTACGACTTTCGCCACAAAAGAAGGATAGACACATCAATTTGCTGTACATCGAAAACAACGTTGGACATTTTGCATGGATCAAGAATGTATCTAGGCTCATGAGCTCGTAATTGAGCAAACATAATGATCAAAAATGCATTTTTAATCGGTACGTATATTTTATATATTTTATATATTACATTTTTTATTAAATCTATATAAGAAAAATTAATTATTTCTATTTTTTTATAGATATTTACACTATTTTGGATCGGAGGATAAATTGCAATCGCATACGGTAGATTGTCAAGAGATGAATGACTGCGTTATTCGATTATCGTGTGAAAAGGAAAGTGGCTCACATTTAACAACTTTAATCAGAAAGAGCAGCTTCTTTTCATCGTATAAGTCAACTTGAAGTGCATTTTGTAGAAGGGCTGGAGGACGAAAGAAATTATCAACATCACAAAGTATTTAGTATCGCTTATTATATACATTGCTTGTATGACGCTTCGTTATCCTTTCGTCGTAATACCAATTGTATAGCGTGGTTCGTCGAAGAACTAAAAAAAGCTCAACGCGTAAAGATTATTTTAACCACTAATATTTCATGGTAAATTTAACGCGAGAAGAATACAAAAAATTTAATAATGCGATGCATTGCTACATATGCGAGAAAACATTCATATAAGACGATACACATGTACGCGATCATTGCCATCTGACTAGGTGGTACCGAGGTCCCGCACATTCAAATTGCAACTGAAATTATAAAAACACGTTACCGTGGAAGCTTTACAAAATACCATTGTAAATGAAAGTTATGTATATTTATTATAAATAAAAATTTATTGTAAATAAAATTTATATTTTTTGTTAAGTGTATATTTATATTTAGAAGTAGAATATTTTTACCTAATATTACATATATAAAATATCTTTAATATTGTTAATATTTTTATAATATATTATTTTTATATATCCAAGAGTGTGTGTTGCACCAAATCCCAGCCATTTCACATAAACCTTGCTTTTTTTGTGTTTTCCACGAGATACGTCGGAATTAGCAACGCGATGTAACTCGTATTCATAAAATCTTCCGGCGATGGATTTCCGCGCATACCTTTGAAAATATAAGTCGCTGGATTAGTTTTCTGTACTGTGACAATTTTAAACACTTTGGTGGTTCAATTTGGTATACAACCTTTGTCAAAAGTGGTCTTGAATTTATTCACACGTACTGAAATGCCTACTTTAAGTTTTGCGGAGCCGCAATCTTTACGTTACTATATGCCGTATTTAAAAATTTATCGACGATCGCAGAGGTTACATCTATAGGTCTCATACCGACTAGTGCAATGTTTTCGCGCATTATACTTTCCGAGCTGGTATAATGCATATCAATTGTAATTTCCATTAAGTGCAAACATTTTCCACATATTGTTCTTTAACGTTCGGTTGAATCGTTCCAAAACTGAGGCTTTCATAACAGAATACGTCGAATAATGATTAAAATTATATTTCTTTATAAGTTTTTGCACATTTGTATTGTAAAATTCTTTTCCTCTGTCCGTTTGGAAATTTTTAGGGCATCTTCCATCATCTCGAATTATTTTTGCGATCATTTCCAACATTTTATTTCCACTCTTACTTTTGAGCAGTATAGCCTCACACATACTTGCTCAATATATCGATATGTGAATATATAATTATAGTCTTTGTTGAATCGTGCATATGGACACATCTCAAACACGTCCGTCTGCCATAGATCATCGTATCCGTGTACTTTGACATGTTTTCGCGAAAAATTTTTTTTCGCAAGAGCATGCAATTCTTCCACGAGTAGCTGTTTTTTAGATGTTTTCCGTAACATATTTGATCGAGGCATAATTTATAATAGTAATTCCACTACGTATAGTTATTTATGTATCTATCTTCGTCTCCTGCGTTGAATCAGATGTAATCTGCGCGCGTGCTGCATACCGAAGCATCTCATCCATCATCACTCGTATCGTCTGGGTGATCTCCATTTGGACAAGTGACGATTGGACACCGCTCGATTGGACACCGCACGGTTGGACACGCACATTGCACAATTGGACACGGCACAATCGGACACTACATGATTCAAATCGTTCAATGATATATCGTGTTCGCTTTGTTCCATTCTTTAACTTTTTTTCTCATACTTTTCATCGGGCATACATATTGGCTCAATTTTTGCTTCATTAAATTCCATATTGATTGTATTTTCGACAAGCTGTTTTAGAGATTTGGTAATTGGTTTAAAGTGTCTTTCCAATGCGATGTCTTCCTCCATTTAACCAGTTTTCAAAGAACGATATTTTTTGTGGATTGATTCGCTCGTTTTTGTAATCTCTCTCGCAATCTTTTCGCGATCGTCACTTGTCATGTTCGGATGAAAATTTTTAGACGTTAATCCATCGATGTGTCTATAGCGACTAATCGCTTTACGGTATTGCAAAATTATTAAATCCTTTTCTATATCGTCCATTAGACTGCAAACTGTCTTTGTCAATCATTACATATGTTGTTAACATTTCTGACAAAAAGCTCAAAAATCATCATAGGACATGTCAGTATTTATGTGATTGTTGTATACTTGAAGCATGTATATGCTTCAAGTTTGTACCTTCTTATTAAGGGGATCCTTAAGGTCTGTTTTACCGATCAAAACGCGAATATTTAGTTAAAGTGCATAATCTTTTTGTTTATTATAAATATCAATAAATCCTTTTCCATAATTAAAATATATATAATAACG
>JBCEZW010202612.1:0-10360 GCA_039654385.1 Cataglyphis altisquamis | reverse complement strand
ACCTGGAGACGCCGTCGGGAGATCCGGGAAGAGTTTTCTTTTCTGTATAAGCGTTCGAGTTCCCTGGAAACCTCTAGTAGGGAGATAGGGATTGGAACGCGAAGAGCACCGCAGTTGCGGCGGTGTCCGGATATTCCCCTCGGACCTTGAAAATCCAGGAGAGGGCCACGTGGAGGTGTCGCGCCGGTTCATACCCATATCCGCAGCAGGTCTCCAAGGTAAAGAGCCTCTAGTCGATAGAATAATGTGGGTAAAGGAAGTCGGCAAATTGGATCCGTAACTTTGGAATAAGGATTGGCTCTGAGGAGCGGGGCGTGTCGGGCTTGGTCGGGAAGCGGGTCTGGCTGACGTGCCGGGCCTGGGCGAGGTGAACGGTCGGCGTTCTCGCGCCGGTCCCGGGATCCGAGCTCGGTCCCGTGCCTTGGCCTCCCGCGGATCTTCCTTGCTGCGAGGCTTCCGTGGCGGCGCGAGCCGTCGCGGTCGTCCTCTTCGGCCGCCATTCAACGCTCAGCTCAGAACTGGCACGGACTAGGGGAATCCGACTGTCTAATTAAAACAAAGCATTGCGATGGCCCTCGCGGGTGTTGACGCAATGTGATTTCTGCCCAGTGCTCTGAATGTCAACGTGAAGAAATTCAAGCAAGCGCGGGTAAACGGCGGGAGTAACTATGACTTTCTCTCGGAATTTCCTATCACGAACGTCCGGATAAGTATCCGAAAGCAGAACTGACCGGTGGCGGCGCGGCGCCACGAGTCACAGCGGTGTAGCAAGTACTTAATTGCCTCCGGCCGTCGTGCGGCCGGTTGTGGGAGGAGGCGGCATACGCTTGTTGACCGTCCAAGCTGTACATAAATTATAGCATATAACACATTGATGGGGCAGGACGAAGCAGAACTGACGATTGGAGGTCCACTTGAATGCCTTTCGATGGCTGGCTCGTCTGCCGGCCTCGATGGCGTGGGCCTCTCTTAGTAGAGCTGTCTGTTTTTAGACGCGGGTATCGGTGTCTAACTGGGTGAAGCATTACGCTATGAAAGGGTGGCTGAGTACCGTTGTGTGTCCTGATTTGCACTTTCTCGGGACGAGACGCACACAGTGGCGCGAAGCAACCCGTCCCTAGTCGGACCCATATTCGGGGAACAGTCAGAGAAGCGTAGTAACCTCTCTTGTCGCATTGCGTCTCATGCGACGGGACGGTGAAACGCTTTCAAAAGCGAGGCGGCCAAGGGTGGCGCTCGCAGGGCGGTCACCACGCTGCTTCTGTGGGTGCAGCCTGCGACATGGGGATTCGTCTTGTCGGCTAGGCGAGACCCCACGTAGGACGCTTTGCTAGAGGGGGAGGAGCGGGGCATAGCGGACCATTGGTTCGCGTGCCTCGCTCCTCTTGCTTTCTTTTTTTTTTTCCTTGCTTTCTCAAAGGGGGGGCGGGGGGATCACTGATTCTCTCCGCCTCGCCTTTTTGTTATGAAAAATTTTCGATTTTTTATGTTGCTCTCACCATCTGCTTTTTTTTTTTTTGTGACAAATTTTTGATTTTTTATGCTGCTCCCTCTCACAAATAAGGGGTTGGGGTGGGGTGGGGTCATCGACCCTCTTTACCTCGCTCTTTTTTTTATGACAAATTTTTCATTTTTTATGTCACTCCTTATGGTCTCACGGCGGCCGATCCAAATAACATTGGTCAGGTATGACCTTGTGACCATATATCTTGTGCACTGCTGCGGGGACTGGCGGCGTGTCGACGTCGGCTTCTCGGTCTCAACGAAAATCTGATACTGCTCTGGCTGGGCCGGGAGTCATAGTTACTGGGGCGGCTATGTTTCCTCCAGAATAATCGAACTGCTCTGAAGGACGTCCCGGTGTCACTGCTGTACTGAGCTTGCGTTTATCAACGCAAATGATGTTCAGCAGGCAACCCCGGGATCTGAGCAAGCGCGATTGGGACGTTGATGCGATCCAGATCTCTCGTTAGGTCCCTCAGCCTCTCACGTACCCCTTGGATTTGGTAGGGAAGCATGTCGCTGGATGCAGGATGCGAATCATAGCCTCTCCTGTATCAAGTCAACGGTCTACCTCCTCGTGGTGCCCGCTGGAAACGCTGTGCCATTTAGCACAGCGGCCAAAGATCCGTTGGCGTCGCATGCTCCCTCGGCAGTTGACCATCAAGCAATGCCATGTCTGTAAGAGGGAGCACTGGGATATCAAGTAACTAGCAGGCGACACTAGGCTAGGCTTAGGAATATTGTAAAAGAAAAGAAAGAAACCATAGCGTTAAGCGGGGACAAAAGTGTTGTCCCATTAGGACTGATTGTATCGACGAACCAGCATAACTACAGGACATGCTAAGATTTGCGGAATAACTTAAATGTACCGTTTATAAAACAAAATGAATGATAGAATAGAAGTAGCCTCGGACACAGGAGCTCCCGACCTCGGTGCTCCTGTGGCGGATTTATCCGCTGTCGATCAGGAGGTCAATGGCGACGACAATGGCATGATTATGGCTAAAGACAACGAGTATCGGATCATATTTCCGCTTGCGAGACCGACAATCGGCTGCCTAGTTTGCGCTAAGCTAGGCAAAAGAATTGAATTCCTTAACGTCAAAAATTTAGACGAACACCTAAGGGTACAGCACGGGGAAATAGCGCTAGGATGGGGATGTAGACATTGTGCGAAAACGTTCCCCAAGCTTCACAGCGTCAGATGTCACATCCCCAAATGCAGGCAAACTGTAGTAGTAGAAAAAGAGTTTCGATGTACTGCCTGCACCGACACATTCGATACCGCACTAGGCCTATCAATGCATGAAAGGCACAAACACCCCGAAATCAGGAATGAAAGACGTAGGGAAATAGCCGAGCGACCGCGCCAAAGAGGAGGTCGTAACTTATCTGTTTGGACAGAAAATGAAATAGCCTTGCTCATTCAACTGAATGAGCAATTTAAGAATGACAAATACCCGAACGTTAAAATCAGGGAACATTTTCCCCATAAAACTCTAAAACAGATAAGCGACAAAAGACGAACATTGGATAGGGATCGCGTAGTACAGGCGGAAAATAGCGGCGCGAGCAATCAACTCGAAGCGCCAATCTTAGATGTAGACATAGTGAATGAGCAATTACAAGAAGGCAAAAACGATGGCAATGCCCAGATAGAAACGTTAAAATCTCATATAGCTCAGAGTAAATTAGATGACGAATGCTTTAGCAGGATAGGTAGAATACTAGACGATATAGTTGCCACTGAGGTAATAGAGGTGCGGAAGATCGAAGAAGTCTTGCTAGAGTTAGAGGACTTACTTCTCAAAGATGAAAAGACGGAAGCAAGGCAAAACTCAAAAAAAGACACTAATCGTAAGAGAGGGAAAAAAGCAAACCACAATCAAAGGAAAGCATTTGATTTTGCAAGATGCCAAGAACTCTATAGGAAGTGCCCCAGAAAACTAGTCGACTGGGCAATTAATGGCAAAACAAACACGCAAACGCCAACGCTCCCCGAAGCGGAAGACGTGAAAAACCTCTACAGCAGCTTATGGAGCAACGAGGAACAGGGCCTGCTAACTCCGGGCAACTGCGCGGAACAACTAGATACCGAGCTTTTATTGGCGCCAATTATGGTAGAGAAAGCAATGCTGAGAATGAGACGAATAAAAGCAGACTCGGCAGCAGGCCCGAACGGCATCAGAAAAGCGCACATCAAAAGGTCCGGTGCCCTAAAAGCGATAACAAAATTTTACAACATATTGTTAGCAGCCCAATATTATCCAAAAAGGTGGAAAGAAAACCGAACCACATTAATAACAAAGGAAGGTAAGGATACCAAAGACGTAAAAAATTGGAGGCCAATTACAATAGGATCCATGCTTGGAAGAATTTTCTCAGGAATCCTCGATGCGAGGATTAGATCCAGGGTAAAGCAGGCGATCCAGCAAAAAGGCTTTGCAAAAATTGATGGTTGTAAAGCAAACATTAGCCTCTTAGAAGCGGCCCTAACACGCATGAGGGTCACCAAAGGAGGAGTGGTGACGATCGTCGACATAGCAAAGGCTTTCGACACAGTGTCACATATTGCGATACACCAAAGCCTTCGACGAAAAGGTATCCCGCTACTAATAGCTGATTATATCAAGGAAATGTACACTGGTTGCAAAACTAAAATAAGGACCCGGCATGATAAAACAATAGAAATCGAACTCAAGCGAGGAGTTAAACAAGGAGACCCTCTATCACCACTGCTATTCAATTTGACGTTAGACCCGATCATCGAGGACTTGAGCGCTAACACGGTTGGAATTAAGATTCAAGAAGAGAACGTAGCAATCCTAGCCTTCGCAGATGACATGGTTCTCATCGCCGACAGCCAGAAGGAAGCTAGGAAACAAATAGCAAAATTAGACTCCTTCCTGCAACAGTTAAGTATGGAGCTGTCGGTTAGTAAATGCTCGACGTTTGAAATTGTAGCTGCACATAAAACCTGGTATATGAAGAACCCAAATATCAATGTGCAAAGCCAGGCGGTTCCCTATTCGGGACCTGAGCAAATTATTGCATATCTGGGTGCGAGACTGAAACCTTGGAGTGGTTTTCAGAAGGCAGCCAACACCGACAACATAATAAAATCAACGTAGGCACTTTTAAATTAAAACCGCACCAGAAAATCAACCTAATTAGAACCTACGTCATACCACGTTTTATACATGAATTAATAGCAAGCCCACCGCCAACATGGATCCTAATGAAAATAGATCATGAGATAAAACAAACCGTCAAGCGGATATTGCATTTGCATCCGTCAACCACCGACGGTATTATATATACGGCGAAAAGTCATGGTGGGCTCGGAATGCCAAGAATTGAAACAATAGTGAAACTGGCAACGCTGAGAAGCGGAATCAAGCTGAGAGAATCCGACGACGCTGTACTCAGGGAAGCAATTAGCGAACTAGATGCGCGGTATATGAAATACGCTAACTCATTGCACATCCCATGGCCAGCGACACTAGAACAAATAGAGGAGGACAGAAAGAAAAATAAGAGGAGCGAAACGAAAAGATGGGAACAGGTTATATCCCAGGGTCAAGGCGTGAAGGCTTCAGGAAAGACAAGATTGGTAACGCATGGTTATACGACCCAAGTCTGCTTAAACCATCAAGATTCCTGGACGCCCTAAGACTTCGCACTAACACCTTCGGAGTGCAAGTAGCGCTAAGAAAAGCAAACTCAACCATTAATGTGATATGTAGACGATGTGCCGGACAACCGGAGACCCTAGGACACGTACTAGGAAGCTGCACGCATACTAAACCACAGAGAATAAGACGACACGACGACATAAAGAACTTCCTAATAGATAAGCTATCAAAGAAATATACTGTCTTTGCCGAACCAATAGTGAGAGTGGCAAACGAGAAAAAGAAACCGGATTTGGTGGTGAAAGACCAAGAAAGGTTATACGTGATTGATGTCACGGTAAGGTATGAAAACAGAAACAGCTTAAAGGACGCGTTCAAGGAAAAATGCAGCAAGTACGCGGAAACGGCAGAACTCATACGGCAAAGAATCAGCTGCCAAACCGGAGAGGTTCTTCCAGTAGTGGTCGGCAGCAGGGGAGCAATGCCGCCACAAACGCAAGCGAATCTGAAGAAGTTGGGATGCAGCCGGAACGAGATAAAAACCATATCACTAATAGCGCTCAGGTCCTCCATCCAAATAGCCAACGCCTTCATAGACTACGATCGGATGGCATAGCTTCACTCGTTTACTCCATCTATCATTATATTATTTATTTATTTATTTAATTTATTTATTTGTTTAATTTATTTTATTTGTTTGTTTATTTATTTAACTTATTTATTTATTTTGTTTATTCTATTTTACAAACTGACCATGTATGACGAACAGCAGCTGCCGGCTGAAATAAATTGAAAAGCCCATTTGGCTCTTTACACTAAATGGTGCGAGTCGTCCGGCACTACCAATCCAATACGCCACGGCGGCGAAGCAAGCGAACCGATGCGGCGGACGCTGGACGGATGCTTCCTCGCGGCGTTCCCCGGTAACATGTGCGCAACACATGGCCAAATACGTCTTTCTCAAACCGAGGACTTCGCTAGCACTAATTTTTCCAAGCTCCACGGCAGACCCCTGGCAGTGGCTAGCAGTTTTATTAGCTTGACACATTATATTTCTTTCTTTTTTTTCTTCTTTTTTTTTCTCTTTCTTCATTCTTACATAGTGACTGAGAGAAATCTCTTTAATCTTAGGCTGTGTTAAGTTTTAACCCTACAAGGGGGTCAAACCCTGGAAGTAGATCGCGGTGCCTTTAGGCAAAGTCCAGATAGGTTGTAGCCAAATGCCTCGTTATCTAATTAGTGACGCGCATGAATGGATTAACGAGATTCCCACTGTCCCTATCTACTGACTCGCAGAAGGGCACCGGTCTATGCGCCAACCCCACCTCCTCGTGGTGTGAGTCGGTAACGTTGAGGTATCCCCTCAACGGCTGAAGGGGCTCTGGCTTCGGGCAGATTCTACGTACCGTCGTGTGAATCTGGACTCTGGCGGTGAATCCGGGTTCTCCCTACGGATGCGGTGGTCACGGTCGAAAACCGGGCGAACGCCCGATTAGTAGGTCGGGGGCAGAGATGTCCTCAAGCCATCCGCATGGCCGGGGGGGTGTCCGGGTGATCTCAAGGAGTCTCGCGAGCGCTAGTAGCGCAACCAGGGATTTCCTGGGTGACTGGCCGGAGGAGGAGGGAGGGACCCATAGCCCACTGGCTCAAGTCCCGAATCTGAAAGCTAGAATCAGGATGACTCTCTGAAAAGGGAGTCATTCACGGGTGGTGCGGAGGCTTGGAGGGAGGCAGGCTTGTCCTGACGAGCCTCCTGGGGACAGCCGTCGCCCCTGCTAGTAGCTCCATCTCCTTGAATGGAGATTCGGGTAGGAGTTCTGTGATGTGTGGTTCCCGCGAGGGAAATATGCATAGCAGGATACAGGGTGGCCTTCCTGTATAAATCGTTGGCCTCGGTGGTATGAGGAGGATGTGGTGCGGAGGGATTCCTATCCTGATGCAACACATCTGACCCCCAGGGGTCCGCCTTCCCCCTCGGATAAAAACTCGGAGGCGGGGACACGGGTAGGGAGGATGGATGGCGGAGGGATTTGTCCCGAAGTCACACATTCTACAAACAGGGGTGCGCCTTCCCCCTCGTATAAAAACGCGGAGGCGTTCGGGACAGAGATGTATTGTGCATGACAAACATCTCTGGCAAAATGGCGTGGCCTGACCGCTCGTTGGGCGTGTGCTCGCCTGGGCCGGCCTACCTGCAACAGCCGCATTGCAGGGATGGCCCCTCTCCTCGCATCGCCAGAGCGATGAGGCCCCTTCGGGGGAGACCTGGGCGTGTGCGCGTCTATTGGGCAACACAGGCGTCCGTCTAGTGGGGTTGGTGTCTCACTCCACTATAAATATACGGAGACACCTCGCGTCGCGTTTTTTTCTCGACGGGCCTCTTCTATCAGTCGGGGGAGGTACCGTCACGTGTGACTCCCGGCAATGAGGAGTCGGGTAGCCCTACCGTGGGGCTTTGAGGTGTGTAAGGTGGAGGGAGATACCGTGGCGCTCTGAAGGACGTCCGGGTGACGCTTTTTACTGATCCTTGCGCCGGTGCTGGCGATCCGTTTGTCCGTGACGGATCCCGGCCCGCGCGGGTGATGTTTTGAAACGATTTCGGGGTCTGTCATGGTTGGAACGTGATGCGAATCGCTACGCGATAACAGTCCTCTCGTTAGAACCTATAGCCTCTCACGTTCAAGTTGTGCATCTACCTTTTCGTGGTATTCCTGAAAACCCACCTACTTTGGAAAGTAAGATTCAGTCGGTGTAGGCTGAGTGATGTCACAGCGATATTCCCTACATAGCTACGAGCCGGCATCAGTGATACTATGATTCTCTGATGGACGTCCGGGTAACACTCCTTACTGATCTTTGCGCAGGTGCTGGTGATCCGCGAGCCCGTCTGATCCGCGGGTCTTTCGGATTTCGGCCGGTGCTGGGAGATGTTCCGAGTCGATCTCGGGGTCTGGGATTGTCGTAATTGAAACTTGATGCCGATCGAATTGCTCATAAGTAGCAGCGTCCTTCCTAAAATTCCTTTTAATACCTTCCTCCACATTTCCGTCAGCCCATCTCCATCCGTTCATCTCTACTGTGCATCGGCACAGTAGAGAGGAACAGGGGCTGCTATACTCACCCACCGGGACCTGCGCTTCTGAGGCCTTGGCCCAGCGGTGACGGAACCGGGGGTTAACTAATCCTTTCTTTTCATTTCAGGACATTCTTCTTCTCTTCTCTTTTAGGTCCACTCACTCTCTGGGAAAGTCGCCCCTTTCTCTCTCTTAATGGCCCTCTTTACTAATACTTTATTAACATTACTAACACTCTTGTTCTTTCTTCTTTTCATCACACTTCTCTCTTTCCCCTCCTGAGCTGAAAGCTCTACCCCGCCCCCTGTTTCTCTCCTTTTCGTACAATCGCTATCACTATCGCTTTCCTATCTTTTTTTTCTCTCGTCTCTGTCTTTACCCAAGACAGCATGTAACGCTGCGAGTTGGCGTCAGCACTGCTGACCAAATGGCCCTAACGTAGCACATACACACATACACAAACTCTTCCATTCCCTTCTTTTCTTCATCCCTCTTATTTCCCATCTTCCAAAACAGCATGTAACGCTACGAGTCGACGTCAAGCACTGCTGACCAAATGGCTCACACGTAGCAATACACACATATACACACGCTATTACATCCCCTTTCTCTTTCTTTTCCCCTCATATTTTGTTTCCTTCCTACTAACTGACATTATACTAACATTTTCATTACTAATATTTTCATTGATCTGTCTACTCTGTCACTTTTACCCATCCCTGAACACTGCATAGTTACGAGTCTCCAATTGGCTCCCAAAGTAGCAAGCGCACCTAAATGTGTTGGTGGGAGGTGACCTGTGGCACGGGCGGTGCACCGCTGCGGGGTGAGGCGCCCTTGTTGGCTGGCCACGTCCCCGTACTCGGCTCTCCAATCCCCTCTACTCCCAATTTCCCAAATTTCTAATTCCCGGCAGCCCATCTCCATCCGTTCGTCTTTACTGTGCCTCGGCGCAGTAGAGAGGAACAGGGGCTGTCATACTCACCCACTGGGCCCTGCGCTTCTGAGGCCTTTGGCCCAGCGGCGACGGAACCGGGGGTTAATTTTTTTTTTCTTCGAGGTTTTCTTCTCTTTTCAGGTCCATCTACCTTCAGGAAAAGCCGCCTTCTTTCTCTCTTTCTTTCTCTATCGTTCTCTTTACCACTATCTTATTAACATTACTAATACTCTTCTTTCTCATTTTCATCACACTTCTCTCTTCTCTCTCCTGAGCTAAAAGCTCCCGCCTGCTCATGTTTCTCTCCTCTTCGTACTACCGCTTTCACTGTCGCTTTTCTATTTCTTTTCTCTCCTGTCTCTCCTATTTGTCTTTACTCAAAACAGCATGTAATGCTACGGGTCGGTGCGAGCACCGCTGACAAAATGGCCCTTATGTAGCAAGATACTCACACACTCTCTCTCTTTTTCTCTTTCCTTCTCTGTCAGTCTCAACCTCTGTCTCTGTCCCTGTCTCCCAAAGCAGCATGTAACGCTACGAGTCGGCGTCAGCACTGCTGACCAAATGGCTCATACGTGGCAACACATACATGTACACAAGCTATCACACCATCATTCTATTTTCTTCTACCCATTCATGATTTTCTCTTACCCCCACAGATGACTATACTAACATCTTCAGTACTAATATTTTCATCGATCTGTCTATTCTGTCACTTTTACCCATCCCTGAACACTGCATAGCTACGAATCTCCAATTGGCTCCCAAAGTAGCAAGCGCACTTGGATGTGTTGGTGGGAGGTGTCCGGTTGCACGGGAGGCGCACCGTTGCGGGGTGAGGTGCCCGTGCTGGCTGGCTACATCCCCGTATTTTGCTTTTCCATCCCTTCTACACCCAGTTTCCAAACTTCTAAATCCCCGGCAACCTATCTCCATCCGTTTATCTCTGCTGCGCTTTGGTGCGATGGAGAGGAACAAGGGCCGTCGTACTCGCTCACCGGGCCCGGCGCTTCTGATGTCTCAGACCCAGCGGCGACGGAACTGGGAGCTACAAATTAATTTTTTTAATTTCAGGTTTCCATCTCTTTTCATCGTCGTATTTCGTTGTTATCGCTCGGTCGTTTTAGTCCGTTTGTCGTGATATAAGAATCGACGCATAGTAATAATAGGTAGGCGTTTCCTCCAAATGGCGCCCGTCGCAATGTTAAGGT
>JBCEZW010202433.1:0-10482 GCA_039654385.1 Cataglyphis altisquamis | reverse complement strand
GCGTCTCGAGCGATGTCCGCGCGGTGCATGTTAGGGGTGCACCGGATGCATGTGGTGCTTGCGTAGCCTGTCCGAACGGCGAGCGGAATATTATCGATCCACGAGGGGTCCGAAATCGACCCGGTGTAACTGCGCTCGGGTCCCGGCCCGACCGATTATGATTTAACGGCGTCTTAGTTTCGGAGGCGCTCCGTCGTTTCGAACACCCAGTCTCGCTTCTGCAAAAGTATCGATATCGGACATAACTTCGTTTATCTTTGTTTATCATTCGGACGCACCGTTTCTAAATTAATAAAGCTGTTATTTATCTGTTACATTTGACGAGTTTAGTTTCGTTTTCACGTGTTTGTCGATCTATCTGTGTGGCCTCTTGCTTCCATATCGCGTAAATTTAACATTCGCCCTGCCCCTCTACCGTTAGGTGAGCTAGTCCGCCCGTGACGAAATCGACTTCTTTTTTCGCGTATTTTTCGCGCTCATCTCGCGTATTCGACGAAAATTGATACGTGCAAGACCGTATCTGGCGCCCATTTGCAATTCTCGCGAGTATAAAAGCTTCGTCACGGCACGCGCGGAACATCTTCCATCCCGTTCCTTCCCGGCGTGTAACCATTTCTTGATTTCCTTGTGTTTTTGACGACGATAGATCGACCCTTTCCCCGTATCTCCCGACCGGCGAATCGTACTCCCGTTCGCCGGCGCAACGAAACATCCGCGCGACGGAGAGATCGCGACGGCGGACGCGCGCCGAACTCGCGAAGGGGAAGAGATCGTCGCAATATATACGTGTATAATATATTATATATATGTATACATAAACGTGTATATATAAAAATGTGGACACAAATGTCCAAATGGTATTTCTCTTAAAAAATATATAGAAGAGTACACGTTATTATGTAAGCAATATTCAAATTGTGTTCAATGCAATAAAGACACGCATATATATTTTAATATCACACGCTTAGATATGTTTGGATACATATGCTAGACGATAAATAAAGCAATAAAAATATATTGTAATATTCTCATTTGAATATATGGAACACAATGCAAAAATTGCATCTTCTATTATGCATGTTTAAATTAATTGAATACTATCGATAATAGCGGAACTACAAATGCCGGTATTATCGGCAATTTTAGTTACGTTTAGATGAGGGCGCTAACCATCGGAGTTCGCCAGTCACTTAAGGATCCCCTTAACTATGGATATCTTATTAATCACACCAAATATTTCTTTCAAGGGTTGAAAGTCCAACATATATTTTTTGATTGCAATAAAACTTCTCCAGCATATCACATATTCTAGCTATAATACGACAAAGTTTATGAAAATAATCCTTTTGGCAATTTTAATTGTAAATTTCTCAAAATTCTGATGTGATAGAACAGTTTCAAAACCGGATTTATGTTCAACATCCAAAAATTTATAAGAAATGATAATCTCGTTCAGGTGTTTTTTTTTCCTTGTTGAATTGTGTGATTGAAAATTATCTGTTTTCTAATAATTATGATAATATAAAATAGTATTCAGTACCATTAAAACGTGCGTTTATAAAATACAACGGTACCATTTTTGGCATATGTAAGTGTATTTATTGAAAATGGTTTAATATATGATGATTTACGAGAAAAATGACAAACCATAATTTCAAAATAACATTTTTATTAATTTTATAAATATATTTTTAAATTGTTTTAATTTATTATTCTAAAATTGAAAATGAAACTGAAATGTATGGAGCAATAGAGCGATTTAAATTAAATAGAAAAGTTCTTCTATCTGTTTTGTTTTTAAATACAATGGCCCGTATTTTGAACTCACATCTATCTCTAGATCGACTTCTAAATGTGCCTTAGATGATACGATAAATGTGGCGGTATTCTGAGCGCACATTTAGTGGTACATTTAGTGGTACATTTAGAGGCACATCGTCATTTTTAGATTATATGCGCAACTTTATAATGAAAATCATATTCTGAACCACATTTAGAGCACATTTATCTCATTTTTGATAAACGTATAAATATGCTGAAGGGCAGATAATAGCGACGTCTTATACGCAATGCTTCGTAAATTTAATTAATTCTGTCACTGTTATACAATTGATCTTATTAATAAAATTATTATAAGTTTCTGTAAATAATAGAATTTTTTACATATAGATATTAATGATATTTGGTCAATCCTAAAAATTTTTTAAAAAATATAGTTGTATAAAATGCAATAAAGTATACTTTTCGTTTGACACTATTTTTAATTTAAATAATTTATTAGGATGAAAAATATTGCACTGTGAAGTGAAATTAGCTTGAAAGAGCACACTGCAATGTCACGGATGTATTTGACAATATAGTTTGCACTGATATACTTTAATACGTACACTGGCCAATCATAACTATTTCTCTAGATAATGGAACGGAACAGCTGTGATTGAACAATATAGTATTTATTTTACATATTAAAATATGTCGGTGTAAATTAGGTCATTGATAAAAAAAAATGTTTGGGAAGCAAATGCAGTGTGTAATCGTAGCCTACAAGTATTTTGAAACTATATAGCTGTTTTTGAAATTTATAATGATCTCGAGTTCCAAAATATCAATTAATTAAGAAATGCTGTTACAATTCCAATGAGCAAGACAATAGTTCTTAAAATGTTTTTCAAAAATTTTTGAAAATATTTTTAAAAATATTGTCTGTTTATTGGGATTATATGTTCGTTTGCATTTTGTGTTGCAGTAGCATCGAAAAAGAGATCAAAATGAAATTTGTTAATTTAATTTATAGCACGGATATAATAAACTATTTGACGGCCGATCACAGACTATATGCGCGTAATAAGCATTATATATAACATAATAGTCATAAATGTACCTCTAAGTTAGATGTGCTATAAATGCGCGATGAAAATATGACTGACTTTAGTCGTTTTATTAGTACATTTATCTGCGCGACAAAATGTGACTCCAAATGTACTTCTGAATGTGAGCTTAGAATAATGGCCAATATCTTTATATATTATTAATTATTATATGAGTGTGTTATTAATTATTATTGTATAAAGAAAAATATTACATTATAATACATTATCTTTCTTATAAAAGACTACCTTTTTATCATATTATTTAAAATGTTTAATTTAAAAATACAATTAAAAAATTAATTATGTACAAACGTGTAGTTTTGCATAATTAATTTTTTAATAAGTTAATAATTTTTAACTTAAATTAACTTAAATTAATTTTTATTTAAAAAAAAACATTATTTAATGTTAATTTAATTTTAAGGTTAAGTTAATTTTTGAGTCAATAAATTTAAATTTAACTTAATTAAAAAACAAGATTAACTTACTCAGCTTTGGTTTTTTTCTACTTAAATGCAATAATGATATTTTGGCAATAACAATAGTAGCTCTACGTCACCTCAACCTACTTGTATGAGATAACTGACAAAAATAATATTGATTGCTACGATTCAATTAGTTAAATTATATATTGTACATGTGCATAATACACATCGCAAGAAAAAATGAGTGCGCATATGTGTACGTTTATTATAGAAATAATGCTTTCAAGATACATCTCTTACGCAAAATAATGTTTATACTTCGCAATTAAAGCACCAAAAATATCAAGTGATTAAAGATTTATCTTTTCTAAATAAAAAAAATGAATCTTCTTTTTTAAAAAATTTATCCAATCTTTTTTTAATTTATTATTGTTACGCATTATTTAATTTAAATCCGTAATATATTTGTTATATAATTGATCATATTTATCTTATATTTTTATAGTTTGCGCATGTATATGTATAATATAAAATACATTAAAATATTGATTACATTTTTATAGATAGGTAGATATACGATTTATTGATTTCCCTTGGGATTACAATCTCTTACAATTTACGAATACTTATAACTATCTTAACTCTAACTTATATTATCCTAACCTCTACATTTCTAACCAACCTACACACACACACACACACACACACACCGCTACTTGCCCTACCCTAACTTGGGACCTCCACTTCCGGCTCATATCATGTTTTCATCCTTTCATGCACCTTCATTCACACATCCCACATCAAACTTCTCTCTCTCGCTCACTCTCTCTCTCTCTCTCTCTTTTTCTGCTTTCCCCTCTCTATCTCTCCTTCTTTTAAATCTTATGCTTTACCTAATTTCCAATCCGATCATTTTTCCCCTCATCATTCTCTCTCTCACGTCTTAATCTCTCTAATTCCCTCAACTACACCTCTTTCTCATCCTTTTCTCCCAACCCTTTTCAAACATTTCTTGCCAGCCTTTCTCCACCCTCCCCCCCCCCCAATTCATACATCTTTCCCAAACATGCTCCCATGTTTCCTCCTCCCTTCTACATAATCTACAGCTTTTGCACTCTTCATCCTTCCAATACCAGTTCCCCCTCATTTCCCAACCTGTACCTTGCCATCCTTTGCCATCTACTTTCCCCCCAGTCACTCTTCAGATATTCTGGAATCCCACCCTCCTTGATTTCTCCGTAGCTCCTGTTGTACTTTGACCCTTCAATTCTTTCCCATCTTTCCTTTTCAATCTCTATGTCCTTTTTTACAAAATAACCGAAGTCTAGCACTCCTTCCGATCTTTTCGTCTCTACCTCCATCACGCCCCCCATACCTCTATCTTCAAAAAACCCACACCTTTCTTCTTTCTAATTCGATAATTCCTTTTTCTTCTTTTTCCTCTCCCTCAATTCCTCTCAACATCTCCTCGCAATCCCACTCCCCCACTTCCCCTTCCTCCGACCTTTTCTCGAATCCCCACGCCCTTCTTCCTGCCCTACCTCTTAATTTCTCCCTCTGTAATTCTTCCCTTACCATATAGTCTGGCGTTCCCCATTCCAATCCTAACACCCATCTTAGATACCTTTCCTGTAGCCTCTCCAGTTCATTGCTCTCTCTCCAGCCCCAAATTTCCACTCCGTACCCCACCACCGTCCACACCAGTTTATCGAAGAGCCCTAATCTTCTTCCCCAATCATTTCTAAATTTCCTTTTGCCAATTCCCCAAACCTGACCCATTACAGCAGCACCCTTCCTTACCTTATCTCTTATCTGTGCCTCCTGTCCTCCATTCTTCTGCATTACGTAACCCAGATAAGTAAATTCTTTTACCTCCTCTATCACTTTCACTTTCCATCTCCAACTTACATTCCTTTCTCTTCCTCCTCCTTTCCTGAACCTTAAGATTTTTGACCCACTTCCCCACATTTAACCCCTTCTTTTCCAAATAGCCCTCTAACCTTTCAATCATACTTCTCATTCCATCCTCCTCCTCCGCAAACTAAACCACACCATCCACGTATGCCAAGGTCTAAATCTTCATCTCCCCTAATTTAACTCTTCCCTATCCTCCTTTACTCATTATCTCCTCCATATCCGCCATCATCAAACTAAATAAGTGAGGACTCAATGGACACCCTTGCCTTACTCTCCTTCCTGTCCAAAATCCTGCTCCCAAATCCTCACCCCTCCTTACCAGTTTCTAGTCTCCCTCAAGATATCCCCACTCCTTCTAACCAGCTCTTCCCTCATCCCCCCTCTTTCTCTCATCGCTTCCACCAATTTCTTCCTATCTACCGAATCAAACGCTGCTTTCAGATCTATAAAGAACGCCACTAATTTTCCATTCTTCTTATCCAACTGCTTGTTCAATAAATAATTCAGTACAAATATGTTGTCCATTGTCTCTATCCCCTTCCTGAATCCTGTCTGATTCTGCGGCACCAATCCCTTTTTCTGCACCTCATCGCTTACTCTACTTGCCAGCACCAAAGCGTATACTTTATAAAGCGTTGGAGTCAGCGACACTCCTATACTCTTCTACCCTCTGCCCTTCTCCCTTCTTTAATATCGGCACAATCACCCTCTCACTCCACTCATCTATCAATCCCTCCCCCTTCCAAACACTATTACATATTCTCCACACCCATTCCTCCAAGTTTTCTCCTCCGTACTTCCACACCTCCGCCGAAATTCATCCCTATCGCTTTATCATCTTTCTGTCTTCCAATCGGACCTTATCTCATTCCTACTTATGCTCTCCATCCTAATTCCTACTCTCTGTCCTATCACTACTCTACTCCCCCCCCCCCCAATAGATTCCTAAAATATCCATCTCACTCCTCCATTGCTATATCTTCGTTCACCTTCCACCTTCTCGTTCTTTGCCTATTCACTATCTCCCAAACCTGCCCTTCTGTTCTAATTTCTCTCAATTCCCTCTCCCAAAATGGGAGATCTTTCCCTCTCTTCCTTTTTTCCCCTCTATCAACTTTTTATATTTCCCTTTTGCTTCTCTATAGAGATTCTCATCTCTTCCCTTCTCTCTCCACCTCCATAGCTCTCTTCTTATTATATTCTCTTCTTACTATATTCTTTTCTTCCTTATACTCGCTATCCTTTCTTCCTTCTTATCCCCTTTGATCCGCACCCTATCATTACCTCCTTTATCTTATCTTATATTTTCCCACACCTCGTCTACCTCCCCCACCATTTCCTTTACATTTCCTAGCGCTTTCCTAAACTCTTCCTCACCCTCTTGCGTCCACACCCATTTTTTACTCGTCCTCTCCTTTCTTTCTAACTTCGTCTCTTCCCCCCTTTTATCCAAACTATGATTGGATGGTGATCGGAATCTACATTATCTCCCACCTTCACCCTGCTTACCTGCATCCTTACATCTTTGTCCCCCAACACATAGTCTATTACTGAATTACTACTTCTCCCCGTATACGTCTATTCCCCCTCTACATCATCTTTCGTGCATCCATTAAATATTGTCCACCAAGCTTTTTCTATCCATGTCAGCAATTCCCTTCCCTCCTTGTTAATTCTCTTGTCCTTCGACCTTCTTCCCAATCCCTCCTCCTCTTCATGCTCTTTTCTTATTACTCCTCCCTCCTCACCTGTTCTTGCGTTAAAGTCCCCCCCCAATCAATATACTACTGTTTTCTTCTTTTTTATCCGCCAATTCATTCAATTCTTCTAACTTCCTCTCTATATTCCCTCTAACATATACCCCTATCACACTCCATTTTCTGCCCTCTACTTTTAACGCTACTTTCATAAAACCCTCCATCTTTTTTGTCTTCACTTCCTCTACCTCCAATTTCTTTCTTATTCCTATCAACATTACTCCCATTGCCCTCCCCTTCTTATTTTCCCCTCTCCGCTAATTGCACTTCTCATCTAAAGCCTTTCGATAAATATCCCCTCGATCTATCCCATCCTTTTCTATCCAACCAAGTTTCACTTATCACGACCACATCCCATTCCTCCACTTCTCTCCAAAAATCTCTTCCCTTACTTCTTATCCTCGCCACGTTACAAAAAACTACATTCCATCCTTTTCTCGCTCCCTTACCTCTTTCCCCTTTTTTGAGTTTCCATTCCCATCCTTCAGCACTTCTTCCACCTCATCCCACTTCCACCATTTCTCATCTATTCTTATTCTTCTATACCCTATCCAAACCTTCCTTCCCTTCTTCTCCTCCACTCTTGCTATCCCTTCTAATTTCCATCTTATTCTCCTTTCCTTCCACGTCCAATCCTCCAAAATTCTTTCCTTCCTGCCTTTCAAAAGATTATTCCTATTCCATTTCTCTTCTTAGATTCTCATTTTTCAGCTTTACTACAACCATTTTCCTTCCTTCCTCTACACCTCCACCTATCTTTCTCACTTCTTCGATCTCCGCCTTGACTCCAATGCTATTGAATAATTTCTCTACCGCCACCCTTCTTTTATCACCTTCTTTTATATCATCTTTTGATTAGTATGTTTCTCCTTCTCTCGTCCCTTTCCCTCCTTTACCTATTCTACTTTCCAACTCTTTTATCCTATTCCCTATTTCCCATTTCATTTACCTCCCTACTAACCGCCCTACTCCTTTTCTCCTCCCCAATATCGCAATTTTTTAACCTTTCTATTTTTCCCTCCAACCCTTTAATACTTTGACTTTTTAGCTCTTTTCTTTCTTCTTTCCATCTCTTTTCGGCTCCTCCCTTTTTTTTTCAATAGCTGCTCCACATTTTCACAACTACCTCTTCTTTCTTTCCCTTCTTTTACGGCGAATTGCGCCATTTTGTTCTCCCGCGCCCTCTATGAAGACTTCCGTCGTCATCCACTAACCTGTTCTACGCTCTCCGCTATCTATACTCTATGGCCTGTCACTATCTCACACCTCCCTTTACAACCTTATATTCGCCCTTAGGCCTTGCCTCCACTTCCACCCTTCACCTCTCCACTCACCGCTCTCTCTCACTCACGTTCCATACTATCACATTCACTCCTCTTCCACTCTTCATTTTCTCACTCTACAACCCGCAAAGCACACACGTCAAACCACTTCGAAGTACACTACCTGACACCGGAAACGAAAGTCCGATTACATTTTTATATTGTATATTAGTATCTGGGCAATCATAATTTTTAAAAATCATGTAAGAAATTTATTTTCTTATCCAGATTTCTTGCAATTAAGTCTATAACTATATAAAAAATATATAAAATATAAAATTATATAAAATTATATAAAAATATATAAAAATTATATAAAAATATATGAAATTACGTGTTTGGATTATAAAAATTTAATAATCAATAAAAATAATTTTTCCTGCATATTTGATTCTTGCGATAAATTTCTAAGGTACATATATTATATTAAAGAATTTCTCTTTTACAAATTTTATGTATACATGTTTTATATATAGATACACATGTGTAATATTGAATATTAGGTATTAAATGTTTTTTTAATATTTTAATTTCAATAGAATATGCGGTATATGATATACTTTAGCACTTCTTAAGTGAAATTATATAATATGTCTTGTGGATGAATCCAGAATCTTTAATTAGTAGGCAAATTTACTTTTTCTTGAGAGAAATAGTCACATCATCGTACACATATATGCGATATAAATCTTGTACGTATATGATATGCTGTATAAATCAGTCAGGAATTAAAGTATCTCGATTATCACAGTAACAATACAATTGTCGGGAAAATAAATATGGCAATCTAAATACACTCGGATAAGAAGTCAAGGATAATCAAGGCATGTGATAAGAAGAAAGACATCAAATAAACGGACAGCAACAGCTGTTGTGAACTTTGTAGCATACTAGGAAATATTGGGATATTTCAATCCAAATCGATATTTTGAAATATTAGCATTTGATAAACGATTTTGTGCGTTTCGTATATTTGATAAACGATATTCTAAGTTTCGATAATTTTTAAAATAATTTAATAATATCAATTCATTCGATACAAAGTTCAAATGGTAATACAAATATTTTGAAGCATTTATAGAAATATTTTAATTAATGTGACATTTTAAGACCTTTTAGCGTCAATTGGATGATAGATGATAATTATTTGTATTGTATTCATGAACCATACCGATATATATATATATATATATATATATATATATATATATATATATAGTATAAATCTGTTCTACTCTCAAATTATATTTTAAAAGAGATTGCTTTAAAATATATTTCAATTATAAGTACTTCAGTACATAAAATATAACGTACATATACATAAGTGCTGAAGTACTTTCTGAAAAATTGTTTTTTAAAAGTAAATTGATTACAGAATTACAGAATTACAGAAACTGTAATTGCCTACAAGGAAAAATACTGTCTAAACTTTTATTTTTTAATTCTTTGGAATTAAATGACCGGCATTTTAAAAATACTTAGTCATCGAATTTGATAATTTTATTTGCATTTTCGCTTTTAGATTTAGCTTATTGTTAGATATATCATTTTTTTTCTTTAAATATCTATTTTATTTTAAATGCAAAATATTTTAAAAGATACAAGTAAAACGAACAAATTCAAGTTATATAAGATTTAAGTATTTTTGTGAAACTTTTATTAATTTTATTTTTTTATTTTTTACTTTGTGCTTGATAAAGCTTAAATTTTAATTTTTGTTATTTATTCTAATAAAAATTTAAAAAGAATGAAATTCATATTTTCGATTAAATAGAGCTATCTTTAAAAAATATTGTTTTATTTTCATCTGTCCAAGTACACAATTTTTAAAGAAAAATAATGATATATTCTTAATTTCTTAACTTATATTGATTCTTGCCTAATCAATATAACAGCGTATCATTATTAACCTTTTAGGTACGGCTGAATTCTGCGTGTGGCTATTTCCCTGGACGGCAGGGTCTGATGTTAACGATGTATAATCGATATAACACTGCAAAGTGTGACGGGCAATCCCGTTCTGTGCACGTGAACATTCAAATTAAGTATTTGATGATTAAATCATAATTTTTTTAAAATATATATTACACATACTTTAACTATAACAATTCACTTTAATAATTAATAATATAATTGAGTATGATATATTTTGAAACATGGTACAACACATAATCCTACGTCACAATTTTCA
>JBCEZW010201907.1:0-10856 GCA_039654385.1 Cataglyphis altisquamis | reverse complement strand
AAATATCATTAATTCATTGTAATTATTTTCGAATCAAT
Source organism: Cataglyphis altisquamis (assembly GCA_039654385.1). Lineage (NCBI taxonomy): Eukaryota > Metazoa > Arthropoda > Insecta > Hymenoptera > Formicidae > Cataglyphis > Cataglyphis altisquamis. Next base: position 10,818 of record JBCEZW010201907.1, on the reverse strand, counting down.
AAGTGCGAAAAACAAAAATTTTACAGTAACGATATATAACGTGAGAGATTATAAATAAAGCGAGCCTTGCGAGCGAGACTTTGAGAAACTCTTTTATGTTAGTTATCTCGCTTGCTCCTTAATTGTTCTCTCTCTCTCTCTCTCTCTCTCTCTCTCTCTCTTTCTCTTTCTCCCTCCCTCTCTCTCTCTCTCTCTCTCTCTCTCTCTCTTTCTTTCTCTCTTTCTTTCTGGATACTGCTAAACATGTGGCAACAGCGCACGTGCTCGATATCGGCTGGAATATCATTATTTGACTTGAGACTATCTATCGTCCGCACCATCCAGATACATACAATTTTTTTAACACAATCAGATACATACATTTTATATTTATATTTAGTTATCACACGTGCAAACACACACACACACACACGCACACGCACACGCTCCCGCTCACGCACATGCACACACATATAATGAAATAGAAATAAAATAAGTTTTTTTTTAAATATCTATTTTAATTATATATTTAATTTTTCTTAATTCCTTATTTTCATCCTAACATTCTTATCCTTATTTTATAATATTATCACCAAAATCATATCAAGCGACGCGATAGCGTCGCGATGCCAAATTCATAAGAAAAACGCCAATTATAAAAGAAATCTATCTGACTTGTCAAGAGTTTTATGTACAAGGACCGCGGCGCTACCAAGTAGCTTATCCGGAATTTTATATCTATAATACTTTCGATTAAAATATCTCAGGAACTAGAGCCATAATCAAAAATCTAACTGCACTTTTATGATATAATGTGAATGCAAGCTTTCGATTGCGACCAGTTTGAATAAAATTGGTGCTATCAATCCTGAGAAATGATATTCGTATATAGCAAACTGAGATTTTTTTCCCGGAGAAGTTTTAGACTCACGTATGCTCGCACGACACACGCAAAGCGATTTTGTCCATCAAGGAGCATTCACACTATTTACGTTTGATTATTCTTTTGTGTATACTGTCCATATATGATAAATAAGAGAGAGAGAGAGAGAGCAGGAGAGAGAGAAAGAGTGGGAGAGAGAGAGAGAAAGAGAGCGGGAGAGAGAGAGCGGAAGAGAGAGAGACAGAGAGAGAGAGAGAAAGAGAGAGAGACAACGGGAGAGAGATAGAGAGAGCGAGAGAGAGAGAGCAGGAGAGAGAGAGAGAGAGAGAGAGAGAGAGAGAGAAAGCGTGATAGGGAGCGAGGAAGGGAGGGAGAGAGGGAGCGAGAAAACGAGGGAGAAAGAGAGAGGGGGGGGGGAGAGAATATGTGTTCATGTATACCCCACTACGCCGCATTGACATACCGCAAATATATAAACAAAGTCATACGTCACTATGCGTTACAGCGCTATTGTTTTGTGTTTAGAATTTCTCTAATTTGCAAAGTATGTCTTACAATATGTATAATTTGAAAGATAATTTTTCGTAAACTCTAAGTTGCATAAAACACTTAAACCAAAGCAAAGTATAAAAATTTGACGTGCCCAGATTGCATTAAAATGAATTACTAAAAAAAATAAGGAACACTTTTTATACCCTAAAAATTGAACTAATTTAAAATTGCTAAAACTCGACAAAAAATCATTGTACACAAAATTAAAAAAAAACATTTTAAAGCTTAAAGTTTCAACTTTAACGCGCTATTGATGGTTTTAAAAAATTTTTTTGTCTTCCTTGTTCTGTACTTTAAAAAAGAATACATTGTTTTGTTTCTTAAGATTACGTATATTTGACTCTCTGCATCTTGATAAATAATTTTTTTTTTAAATTTATCTCATATTCCATAAACCACAACATTTCTATCTACATTTTGCCTACAAAATGCTTTTTTAAAAATTTTTCTTTTTTTTAATAAGTAATACGAAACTAAACTGTATTTATTAGAAATAATGTCGATACTCCGCCAAAAATCATCGTAGACAAAAAATTGAGAAAGCATTTTATAAAGCTTGAAATTTTAACTTTAACTCTATTGGTGATTTTTATAAAATTTTTATCATTTTTTCATTAAAAAAAAATACAGATTTCAAACTCTTGTAACTCGGTCAAAAAAAATCGTAGAAAAATTTAAAAAAAGCATTTTGTAGGCAAAATATTGTAGTTTATGGAACTTAAGTTTAATTTTTCGAGAGTTTTTTTATCGAGCTGCAGAGTGTCAAAAATATGTAATTTTAAAAAACAAAACAATGTGTTCTTTTTTAAAGTACAAAACAAACAAGATAAAAAAATATTAAAAATTACTGATAGTGCGTTAAAGTTAAAACTGCAAGTTTTAAAATGGTTTTTTGTACAATGATTTTTCGTCGAATTTCAACTTTGTTTGAAAATAGTCCAATTTTTAGGTATGAAAAATGTTTCCTATTTTTTTTAATAATGTATAATTTAGGTTTGAAAATAATCCAATTTTTACAATATGAAAAATGTTCCCTATTTTTTTTAGTAGTGTATATAGATCCAGACTTGTCCCTACAATATTCCACGTTATATAAAAATTATTGTTATGTTATATAATAAAAGTATTATTGTATTAAATATTTGTATTTTATACAAAATTTTATAAAGTTTTATATAAAAACGTCAAAAAAATTATAATAATAATAAACCACTAAATTTCTACTAAAAAGTCTACTAAAATTTCAATATATTAATATATGTTCATTTATAAATTTAAAAAAATCATATACTTTACAAGAATTAATACAATATAATTTTTCACATTGAAATAATGTTCAGAAAAGATGTACCAATTGTGATGCTGTTTCAGTACTTGAAAAGACATATAATAATAACAAGAAGTATTATCATCTTACAGTTATTGTTATTTAAAGTTAGTGATATAAAAATTATTAAAGTAACAGATTTAAAAATTAAAGCTGTACCTACGGAAAAGATAAGTTTTGGTGCGAATATATATAAAATCATTAGTGGAATTTTTCATCAAGGTAAAAGTATAACTGATGGACATTATGCAAGCATAGTACGTGCTAAAGGTATCGAGTGGCAATTAATAAATGATTTAAAAGTACAAAAGTGCAGTTGTCCTCGAAATGCTAAAAACGCATATATATTCTTTGCAGAAAAAATATAAATTTTTACAAAAAGCAATGAGATCACAATAAAAAAATCTCACAAAGGTAAAAAAAACGTCAAATACGTAAAAAATATACCTTGTACACAACAGAAAATTAAAAAGATACTTATTTCTGAAAAAAAAGCTAATAAAAAAATGTTTCTCTAAAAAATGAAAAAACTAAATAAAATCAATAATTAAATGGCCAAGTATTTACAAGTAATTCAGTTTGTTAAAATTTGTAATTTGAAATAGTATATATCATAAAATCAATTTTTATAGAAGTGTTTTAGACAGATTTTCTTATTAAAATTAAAATACATTTAATTTTTATTAACAGAATGATTTCCGAAATAAGTTCAATTTTGAATAGTATATCACAAATTACATTACTTTAGAGTTTATTAAAGATGTTATATAGTATATCAAATCATATTGTTCATGTTAAGTGCAATTAGAATTCGTTTGATTTACAAAGAATATCATACAGGATGTATAATTTGAAAGAAAATTTTTCGTAAACTCTAAGTCGGGGCGCTCGTATAAAACAAATTATAAAGCAAAATATAAAAACGTGGCGTGCCCGGATCATAAACATACAATTAATTCGTGTTGTACAATATTTCATATTATGTAAAAATTACTTGCATCATTTATTATTATTAGTGCAATTAGGATTCCTTTGATTTGCAAAATATATCTTATAAAATATATATAATTATATTTTAAGATTTCTTTGATTTGTAAATTATATATCTTATAAAATATATATAATATTGTAATTATATTAGAATTCTTTTGATTTGCAAAATATATCTTATAAAATATATATAATTATATTAAAATTCTTTTGATTTGCAAAATATATTTTATAAAATATATATAATTATATAAATAAATATATGATATAATATGCAAATTATTTTAATATCACATGCAATATTGTATAGACAACACAAATCTATTTCCATGTTTACGACGGGCACATCAAGTTTTTATATTTTGCTTTGTAAGTTTGTTTTATACGCGCGTCCCGACTTAGAGTCTATTGATTTCATTTAGTTTTTTTATTTTTTAGAAAAAAATTTTTTTATTAGTTATTTTTCAGAGATAAGTATTTTTTCAACTTTCTGTTGTGTACAAAGTATATTTTTTATGTACTTGGCGTACTTTTTTTTACCTATTTGGTTTTTTTATTGTGATATCACTTTTTGCTTATTTGTTTATACGTTAGTCATGCTTTCTCTCTCTCTCTCTCTCTCTCTCTCTTTCCCTTTTTTTTGCTTATTCTTTATTGTATTCATTGCCATTATTATGTTCTTTTATTTGTTTTATTTTTATTGTTTGTATTTTTGTTTTCCTACATGATAATAAATTAATTTATTCATCTTTATTTTATAAAGCATAAATGAAACATTATGTATTTGTATAAATAAAAGTATTATACATGTGTGTGTGTCTTTGTATATACATTTGTTGTATTTAACTATATTTTTATAATAAAATAAAAAAAATAACTTGTATATCTCATTTATGTTGTATAAAATAAAAATACATAAATTTATTTATTTATTTATTTACGTGTAGGAAGATAAGCATAAAATAGAAGAATAAATGTTGACAATAAATGTTGAACAAATATAAAAATATAATAATGGGAATGAAAGAATAATAAATGAACAAAAGAAGAGAGAGAGAGAGAGAGAGAGAGAGAAAGAGAGAGAGCGAGAGAGAGAGAAGCGTAAGTGAACGTATAAGTGAATATGCGAGAAACATGAAACGATACGTAGTACATAGTGAGTGAGCGATTAGAAAGGGACAGAGTGTATGATTAAAAAAGAAAGATAGAGAAACTGCAATATTGTTAGTATATGCGTACTTTGCATATATGTATTTTGCTCAACACACACAAAAGAGACGAAGATAGTATGATTATGTCTGCTTTGTATATTTAATATACACAAAATCACACACACATACATATAATACTTTTTTTATTTAAAAAATATACAATATTTCATTTATGCTCTATAAAATAAAGATGAATAATTAATTTATTATCTTGTAGAAAAACAAAAGAAAGAATAAAAATCAAACAAATAAAAGAATATAATAATGAGAATAAATGAATATAGTAAAAAACAAGCAGAGAAAGAGAGAGAGAGAAAAGCGTAAGTGAACATATAAGTAAATATGCGAGAAGCATGAAATGATACGTAGTGAGCGAGCGATTAGAAAGAGACAAAGTGTTGAAAAAGAAAGATAGAGAAACTGCATTAATGTTAGTGTACGTACTCTGCATACATATATTTTGCTCTACACACATGAAAAGGACGAAGATAATATGATTATGTCTGTCTTTGTCATGTAAGATTGCAGCTTTGTCTATCGCGACATCACGTAACTAATCTACTGCTCTGCTTTACTCTTGAGCCTCGATCACATCCGCACACACAAACACATATGCACCAAAATTTTAGATTGCATTATCTTTTTTACAAAGCTTCTAAACTCATTTCTCTAAGTTCACTGATACTTTTTGATGACATGCCAAGTCGGATTGTTACTGATTAGGTACATGCAGATTACAAATTTTTTATATTAAATAAATGTTGACGGCAGAAGCCGATAACAAAACTGTAATTTTATAATTTTTTTTCACTTTTTATATGAAATCATATCTACTAGAAAACGTTATTATATATACTTTAATTATGGAAAAAGATGTGTCGATATTTTAATAATAAACAAAAAGATTATACACTTTAAGGTAATATTCCCCTTTTTGATCGGTAAAACAGACCTTACGGATCCCCTTAAGCGAGAAGCAACAAAGGTCACAATTACAATTCAACGTTATCGACGTTTTGAGCAAGTACGCGTGGGCCATACCGCTCAAGAGCAAGAGCGCCGGCGAAGTTGCCCAAGCATTACTTAAAATAGCGCGAGAATCGGTATCCGAAAAATCTGCAGACCGACAAAAGAAAAGAATTTTACAATATCAAAGTTTGCGGAGAAACGTGGCGTAAATCATTATTCGACGTACTCGATGATGAAAGCGTCGATCGTCGAGAGATTCAATTGCACGCTCAAAAACTCCATGTGGAAGTACTTTACTGAACGGAAAGTACAAGTGGATCGACGAGTTGCCCCGTTTCGTGAAAGAATACAACGCGCGATAGCATCGCACTATTGGTATGAGGCCCGACGATGTAACCTCCGCGATCGCTAATAAACTTTTAAACATAGTATAACAACATAAAAATAGCCATTCTCGCGAAATTTAAACTAGACGATCCGATGCGCGTCAGCAAATTTAAGACGATCTTTGAGAAAGATTTCACGTCTAATTGGACCACCGAGGTATTTCGAATAGCTAAGATGCAACAAACCAATCCCGTGACATATCTGTTAAAGGATTCGCCAGACGAATCGATCGCCGGAAGATTCTACAAGCACGAGTTGCTGCGCGTTTCCAATCTCGATGTGTATCTTGTGGAGAAGGTACTACGTCGAAGGGGCGACGAGTTTTATGTGGTTAAGAATGGATGAAACGCACAATTCTTGGATAAATAAAGCAGCTGTATTATAATAAAAATACATTATATTTAAATAAAAATGTTGTTAAAATAAAGTGTGTTTTTTATTCTATAAACTATATTTATTTAGTATATTTATTTACTACAAATTTATTATAAACTTATTATAAAATATACAAATTTTATCGATTAAAAAAATAAAACTTATGACAACGGTATTTTATAATGCCCCCACGGTAAAGTATCAGTCGTTCCGGGTAAAACGTACCGCTTACCGTCGTACGGGCTAAGCGCGATCTTCGACTCCGACACCATATATACTTTGTGTAACTTGAATCTTACGCAGGACTGTTCGCGCATCTCGATCTCTCGTCGCAGCGCGCGTAATCGTCAAAGGTCACCGTTCTCGCAACGACGCCGCTTTTGATGCCTTTAATCTTTTTTGTCTCGCTCCTACCATCGACTCGCAGTTCGTACATCTTTGCTCTAAGTCCAACGAATTCCGTCATAATCACGCCATTATTCTCATCCTTCATAAGACCTGGCATCCTTTTATTAATGAGCATACCGTACGTGTTATCTCTCGTGTCGAATTTATCGATTTATCGATGTCGCGCTTCATATTCTCGTATACGTCTTCGCATTTGACGCGATAGATAAAACTGTCCGTGTCGGTGTACATTATCCTACACTTATCTCTATACAATGATAACATACTCGTAATGAAATTCATATAAACAAATTTTTAATATCAAGGATGCACATACCTATATAAATCGTGAAATTACCTCGAGTTTGCGCAATTCCACAGCTATTAGATTCTCCGAAAACGCTTCTACTGTGAAAGTTGGGCTTTGCGATCATCGTCTCCGCGCCGTATTGCCCGTCCCATCGGGTCACTAGCCGGATGTCCGAGTGATTACACACATTCTCCATAGTTTTATCAAACACAGCATTGTTCATCAATTTATACAGATTTTTCTCAAATTCGTTTTTCGCGCTAATCCGCAATCGCGTGTTCAGCTCGATGTATCCGCGTAACCACGGGGATTGCGCGAATCGTAGCATTTGATGTATCCTCGTAACACGTAATCCATGTTTAACGGATTGTTGCAAGTTACGATAGTGCGTCATGTAATGACGCATATCGCACGTCAGGCAGAACGGCAAGTCAGCGTGAGAGTCGTGAAGGCTGGACGGATACGCAACGTCGACTTCTAGAATATAACCAATAGACGAATCCGGCATCACGGACATTAAATTAATACTCGCAACATCCTCGACCCATCAAAAATCCTCGTAAGCGATTGACACATGGCCCAGCCGTACAAATTATTTACGTCGAAGTACATAAGATATGACGACGGTTTCGAAGAATCGTATGATTGTACGTACTTGTTATTAGCGCGCGCATATCTATTGGAACATTGACTTAACCCACCGCGTATTCCTCGTTACGCAAACATCACCATATCGATATCTGTTAATAGCTCGAATCGAACATCCGTATATTTTAACATAGCATCCCACGTATCTAGGTAACATATAATAATGCGCGGGATCCAAACCGTAATTTCTCATACGTCGCGAGAATTTTCGAAGACATCGACTAATAGAAAAACGTCGGTTTTTAAATATAGATCGCTATAATCGCTATAAATGTCTCGACGCGAAATCGTTTCCAAACTTTTATTGCGTACGCGTAATCGCTATCGGATACGGTATCAGCAAACTATAGAACGCTTTGCGCGACGGTAGACGAGCCTCTCGCAATTTATCGATATCGTCGACATACTCGTATGGAAATACTTTTTCGTGTAAGAAGCTCGAAATCGGCGTCGTCGAGATCGAGAAACTCCAAGCGCGCGATTTTTAGTTAATACTTATCGAGATAAGACGCCAATTTTTCGAGATTCGCGTTTAAAAACTTAAAAGAATCCACGAAGTGTAATTTCACGTTTTCTAAACCATCTCTCCTCGCTCGATGCCTCGTCCACGCTTTTAGAGAAAGAGATGTACATTTCCTTTGTCAACGGTAACAGCTCGACAATACCAAGAAAGGCGTTAGCCTTGAATGATGAAATGGGCATCGTAGACTGATATATTGTGAAAAAATATAGGAATAACGTAGATATCCTTGTAATTTAGATTGCAATTCAAATGCACGTAACTTCTGCATCGCCCGGTCAGATGACAGTGATCGCACGTGAACATCTTTCGGTTCGAACCGTCTCTCGTTCACGCGACAACGCGTCGCGTCGCGAAATCTCTCCCGCTCATCCGGTGTAAGAGAGGTCATAGGCACAATGGTGTCCAAAATATCCTTCGCGCGAAGCGTTAGATCGCAGTTCACGAACGAACCACGATACCAGCTCTCGCCTCGATAAACTTTAAATGTCGATTCGCGATCGTCGAATGCGCATAATATCCCACACTGTGGACTTTATGATGTTGAACGATGGACGTGTTCTCTTTTCCCCCTTCTTCTCCAGAACGCATTCCAAATCCGCATATACCACGAACGGAACTCGCTCGTTTCTATCGTAATTGCTAAAATTTAACCATTTGTCTTCTTCGGTAGGAAGGACGATAGCGCACTCGTTCATTCTTCCATAATCCTCCATATAAATCATATAACTTATCGCTCGTTCGAAAATAGTTCATGCATCTACGATACAATATTTACTATTACATCGTGTACATTATTATCTTAACAAATTTTTTTAATGAGTACTTACCGATCGCACATATGCGCTTTACAACGTCCAGCGTTCAGTTGCTAACTCACGAGATGGGACAGATTTTTTATCCATGCGAAATGCATCGAGTGATCTCGTCGCGTATCATTAATGTATCGTTAATATATAACAGATTGACATATCGTCTTTCTCTTACCATCGGTAAGTCGCAGAGGAGCGATAATTCTTTTTTATCCTTTTCATCCCGAATGGTATACACGTTAATAGATACATCGTTGAGACACTCGAATTTGGCAATTCCGTTCAACCTCATAGGACCCTCCAGATTCAACACTATCGTATAATGAGAATACCGGGAATTTCTATCCGCATTCTTTTCAACCGGATACAGAGCAGCGACCACTGACCACGCGAAGCACGCATCGTCCGTAGATCTCACGTTAACCACCGCTTTTTTTAACTCTCTCATGATATCTCGACATAACAATCAATGCGCATAGGATCATTGATAGCCTTGGTGAATCTTCCTCGGCACTTCTCTCGCAGAGACTCGAGACGCTCGTCGCATAGTCGCGCCCACGCCAAATACGCGTCCGTCGTGACGCTCCGCGCGCTATCGAAATGTCCCTTTCTTCTGTGACGTCCCCGCACAATTTTTAATTTTAATAAATAATGTTAAATGCACATAACGTATGTAACGAATGCTTCTCGTAATTCAAAGATAAATTTAAAGTATAAATTAATAAATACTTTTTGGACACCCGGTATATAGACACAGCATATGAGCTCTCGTTTATATGACAGATTGTTAAGACAGTGAAATTTATTCATTTAGAAATAGTATTAAGATAGTAATAAATAGTTTTAAGACACCCGTTACAAGAATCAGAATATTTAACATTTATATTGATTAATTACTATATATATAATAATTGTAATGTCGAGTTTATACTTATACACACAAACACATAAATGGTATATATATATATATAAATTATATATATATATATATATATATATATATATATAGAGAGAGAGAGAGAGAGAGAGAGAGGAAAATAAGATTAAGGATTTAAATTTATAATATTTTATTCAGCATTGTCATAATTATTTTATAATGATACACCCTATGCATTGTAAAAGCAAGGCGAGCGCGCCGATCAATACTTTTATTTGCCCGCCGATAAGACCCAGCTCAGGGACAAAGGCATGAGTCAAGACAGCAGAACAAAGAGGCTGATGCAACGCAGCCGAGGCCCATGCAATATCCCCACAATGGCGAGTCCTCACACTGGACACCACCACCACCGACTCCAGACAGAGCCGAGAGAGTCAGAAGCAGCAGCCGCAGCGAACATTACTAGTCGAATCTTCAGCCCGAGCGGTCATACTAATTACTAACTCCAAACATAGTGTTACGTCTCAGCGACGCTCTTTCTCTCTCTATACCTCAGTTAGTGAGAAAAAGATTGCTCTCTACTTTTATAGG
>JBCEZW010201796.1:0-10947 GCA_039654385.1 Cataglyphis altisquamis | reverse complement strand
TCAATAAGTCCCCGGTCTGACACATATATGACAACATTGTTGACAGACCCACGTGATTTCTAAAAAAAAATTTGTTTTTCTTGGTTAGACCGGAAACTTATTGAGCTTCTCGCGGCATCTCGTTGCCTGATCTTTTACAATTAAAATTTTCTTAAATATTGAGAAAATCGCAAAATCGTACAGGATTTTTCTGCTCAGAATAACACCCTCTACCTTCCATTAAAGGATGTTGCGCGAATTTTCGGACACACTGTATATATATGAGAATAAACAGAATTTAAATTTGTTAATTATTTTGTTTGTTATTTTTATAATTACGTTAAATCTTACAGTCTACTTACTCACCAAATTAACAATACACATAGAAAAAAAGATAGATATATAAAAGAAATGTCCCGTATTGCGTCGACAAGTCCTCAAATTTGTTCTCAAGAATAAACTATAAGTAACGAAAACCGATTAACGAATGATTAATAACGAGCTTTTAAACAACAGAACACAGTAATAACGTTCGCGAAAACACCGTGGGAGATGACAAAATCGAGATAAGAAGGATCGTCAATATTTAAATGAAAACGACGTACTGTTTTTTGTCTTTGAAAAAAAAGGAACCACTGTTTTCGCACGCGAATAATTTAGGTATGTTCCACTGCAGCTGAGTTTCTTTTAGTGATAATTAATGACTTTGAAACCAAATCGATGTATCGATTATTTGATCCCAACAAAAGAACCATAAATTAATCTGAGACTTATATAGACGAGCGACTTGCGACACTTGATGCGATAGACCGACACTCGCCAAATGATGAAAATTTTAGGAAAGGTCGGGATCGATGTAAGAGCGCGGAGAAGATTCTGAGAACGTGCTTATGATTGGACAGAATCGCGAGGCTAGCGAGATTGATAATATAGGCCTTGAGATTGATCAAGACTGCGTAGAAGAAGAAACAGAGAAAACGTGAGAGAAAAGCAAGAGTGAAAAGTTGTTTAAGATGTGGCAAGATAAATGCGTTTTTTTGCATAGATTATAAATAAATATTATACATAAATATTTGTATATATAATTACCAACTTACCATTATAAAAAACAGAATCAGTCAAAATCTTCAAATATTTCTTTAATGCTCCCTCACAATCATTTCCAATAATATATTTATCGTAAATGTATTCATTGACATTGCATGAAGCGTATGCATTCGCTCAGTTTTAGTAATATAATCTAAATTTTGTTCAATATGACATCTATTAGAAGAAATCATTTCTCTTGTTTGCATTATTTTGCGATTCAAAATCGTTAATAGTTTCAGATCATTTTACACTAATCACTTTATCATTTTTCTTGTTGCATTATTCTGTGATACTCTTATATAAATGGTAAATTATTTAGTATGATATTTATATATTTTTTTTTATTTGATATAAAAATAATAACACAGAGATAATATTTATATGGAGAAAAGGCAATATCAGCTTGTATCGAAACGATAAACATTTTTGATCCAAAATGACTAAAGTGATGTTTTTTAAAGAAAAAAAAAATTTAATATAACTTTGTAATATAATAGCTGTGCCTACAAGATATTTAGAAGAAAAATAAAGATACTTTTTTTATATAATTCAAACTCAAGCTATTGATTAAGCCTAATAAGAACTCGATTCAACTGTTATTGAAATTTGGAAATCTCAGGTACTCTCAACTGACCGACATGTCAGACACACCATTTACAAAAGTCAATGACCTTGACATATGTCAAATAGTTTTTACGATGAATTGCTTTTATTAAAAATAAAATAAGTATTACATATTGTTGAAAAAAAGCTTTTTTATGTACAATGATGCATAAACTTGCTAATTTCTTGAGAGTTTTGAAAAGATTGTAAATATAAACTATTTATCGTTTGATGATTTTTCTCTTTATATTTGTACATGTAGATAATATTACAATAATATAAAAATACAAATGCTTATTTTTATGAAATCAAACTTTAGCTTTTGACTGTATATCAGAGGATAAATATTTATCTCATCATATCACTATCACATGTAATTTTACGTATCGATAATTATTATGTCATCGTACAGCCTTGTGATATTCTTTTTACATTTATATTTTTATATCATTGTAATACATATATTACTTTTACTAAATCATAAATATAGGGTGATCTATATTTCGAGGGTGATTACGATAACTATGGCCCCCTATTTGAAGGGTTGTTTCTGAAGGCATTTTTGACGAGAAAATTGTAAAAAGAATTTTTGACCAATAGTTTCCGAGATATGCGATTTTAAAGTTTTACAGATTTAATGCATTTTCTGTTATAGAATAAGAAAAAATAAAGTTTGTTTACGTTGTATTTGTGTAAAGCAGGCGTGGAAAAAGTGTTTGTTTACATTTCCAGAGACAAATAAAGCACAATCATAATCTTGTAGAAATTCTTCTTTAATTAACCAAATATTTCGATTCTTGCTTTGAACCATCTTCAGTCTATTAATACGGGTGTTACATGAATGATAGAAATTAATAAAATATGAATATTTTCATTAATGGAAATATTTTCATTAATTTCTTACATTGATATGATATCCGTATTAGTTCTAAAATTATCTGCAAATATCAATCGAATTTTCTTTACTGGACTGAAGATGAAATTTTCATTAATGAAAAGGTTTTCATTAATTTCTTATATTTATGTGATTAGTTTTAAACGGTTATTTGCGACTGATTGGGATGAACTTTACATAAACCGGATGAGACGGACGAATGATCAAATCGTATTTCAACTGTATATCCTTTAAATAATTTATGGGCTCCAAATAAAAATTGTGCACCAAAGAAGCAATCATAGCTTTCATCTCTAGCAGACCGAATCGTTGACCTACAATTCGAAGTCTTATCAAAAACTATTCACACGAAGAGAAAGAAAAATCGTGAGCAATTCACCTATGCAATTCCTCGATCCTGCGCTGAATGGTAGATAGGAATAAGGATGAAAATTTTGTATATTCTCGGGCAAAAATCTATCCGGATCAAATACTTCTGGATTTGGCCAAAAATTGGGATCCCTATGAACTTGGAAGATATCAAGATGTAAGATTGTTCCAGCTGGTACAACATATGAGTCTGAAAAGAGTATTATAAAATTATAAAATATAAGAATTTGTGAAATTAAGAGTTTGTTTGAGAAATAACATAGATATAATATTGCATTTCTAAAGTGTTAAAGCAATTAAATTTATTTTACATTTAATGTACTCTAATAATATATACTTTAATATACTCTAATAATATATTGTAAAATATAACATGATAAAATAATAAATAATTGTAAAATGTGACATGTTCAAAGATATAAACAGCAAAAAAATGATTAATTACTTAATTTTACATCCTCCTCCATGTTTCGCAATATATAAGACACGACGGGATATAAACGTAGAGTTTCCTTTAAACATCTTTCTAAATATGATAAATTTTGCAACGATCTCGTGGTAAGTTTCCCTTCGTTCTCTTGCATCACAGTATCGATTTCAACTCTTACACGTTCCTGCGTCATCAATAATAATTAAAGTGTATTTCATAATATTTTGTTTTTTATATACATAGATATACAGGGTGTCTCATAATTCGCGGATCAACCGTCATTTGCATATAAAGGATGTCAAAGTGAGTAGGAAAATCCTTTACCATTTTATGATTTTCCTAATAATTATTGAAATATTCATTAAAAAAGATCGGTTAATCCGCACCTTATATAAGCGCGCGACGAAAAGAAACGTCCTACTGTATTGCGATATTAGGCGCGCGGTGAAACGATGAGAGGAGTAAAATGGTAAAGGACTTTCCTATTCACTTTAACATACTTTGTATGTACACGACGGGTGATCCGCAAATTATGGGACACCCTGTATATGCAAATATATTTTTAATAAATTAATTTTTAATAAATTTAAAATATATTGAAGAAAAAAACTTAATATCTAATTTAAAATATTTAAATAACAATAGCAATTAAAATAATATATTGCAATATACTAAAAAAAGGTACCTGGACATCTTTGTGTTCAGCTAATAATAATAAAGCATATGTCATACTCATCGCTGTAGTATCGTGACCCTATAATCATCGTCATATGCATATCATACATCTTTACAAGTATTTAAATGGTGTACAAAAAACTTAAAAAAAGATACACTCTGTTTCGTGCTCCTTTCTCACTCGCATGTAGCTCTCTCTATCGCTATGCTACATGCGAGCGAGAGAGAACGCACGAAACAGAATTTATTCTTTATCCATTATCCAGCAATCTCCTCCTTAGCACTCGGTCTAGATATATTATGTCTATGAGATACATACTCCAAACATAAAAGTATCGACTTCTTCTTTGATGTCCAAATCAGTCAAAAAATGATCTCGAGATGCAGCTATTAAGAGATCCAACATGGCTAGCCGTTTTTTTTTAACTAGAAATAAAAAAGTACATTAGCGTTAGACTCGTTTTTGCCTGGCGCGCGTTAATTATATAACATTGTGCTTGTTTAAAATACAGATTTTTTCTTAGAAATAATAATAATATAATTTTACGGCAGACAAATGTTGCATTATTACAAGTAATTATGCATTTAGTATAAATATTACAGGCATAATTTATTATTCGATTGAGTAATCAAACTTAAGAATTAGCTCCGATCTTCTACTTCTCCGTACTTCCAAATGCTTTGACATCATCGGTCTCTTTGTCATTTTCAAGATTTTTTAAATATCGACCATTGGTGCGTTCGTGATAAAGTTTTCTTTCAGCAATGATCTACACACGAGTATGATATTAATTTTTTTAAATAATTTTTTATATTAAATAATAATAACATATTGTATCATAACATAAATATTAAAAGCATAATATATTATTAATATTTATGATTAATTGTAATTTTGTGGTATAAAGATTACAATATTTATTGTAAATTTATATAAAAAATAGAGTTTAACGGATTTAAAATAACAAAATTTATAACATACTTTTTCCGTAAATCCATGCAATATTTTCAAGATCCTTTTTTGTTTTCTCCCATGAGATGATAATGAGAATAAGAAATCGTTATAGAACCAGGGTCTCAATCCTCTAAAATAATTAAATAAAACTATATAATTTCAACAATGATATAATTTTGTAAAAATTTTATCAAAGTTACTATTATAAATCTGATAATAATTTTTGAGAAATCTCATAAATAGTAAATAATGAAGATAAAAGAATTAATTTCAAACTATGTATGTTATAAAAAAAATATTTGAAATCTTTTAAAAAGATTATTTTTTTGATAAAAAATAATTTTTCTTCAGATTTTATTGCACAATGTATTTTACTTAATATTTTAATAATCTTACAATATCTTTAACATTTTAAAGATAACAAACAATTTTTATTTTAAAATAAAACATTTACGGAGTTTGTATAATAGATTTTAATTCCTAATTGTTGCTTTAAACGAATTAATGACTCAAGGCAATTATTCATTTTTACATGGTTATTCAGTATTCAATTTGTGATTCAAAATATATATAAAAAACATATATCACAATCATGAGGATTATAAATATATCACACAATTATTTGCTTTATCTATAAATTACCTATAAAGTATTAATTCGATTATGTCGTGAACCGCATTTCGATATTGCTGAGACTCGCTGAGTTCTTGCAGAGAGATGCCCATGGCAGTTTCTGCAAGTGCATTTATTATATGTTTTAATGTGTGTAAAACCGGATATAATTAGTCGAATATAATTAGATATTTCACAAGTAGCTTTAGTATAAAAATCGGATATCTATCTTTTCTGCAGCATCGATAATTTGTATGGGAACAAATTATTATATTCTTCTATTATCTTATATTAATGTATGATATCATTTAGATGAAATCTCCATACATGATTTAGATATTAAGAATTTTATAGAATTTTATAGAATTTTATAGAAAACTTACCACATATGGCGTTTAACGTGTGTTCACTGACAAATGGTATTAAATCTTTTACAACTATCCCTCCGGTATTTTTTAAAGATTTTGTCATACAATCGCCCTCCTTGATTAAGATATTAGCAAATTGATTCAATACATTGGTATGAAATGCAGATGTTAATATCTTTCGTCGTGCATGCCACTTGGCGCCTAAAACAGAACCAAAAAATAAAACAAACTGTGCGATTAAATACATATAATATTATGTAAGATTACTCTCTTTCTCTTAGTTTAATGTTTATTTAGTAATTCTCAAATAATATTAATACCTTAAATTTATTTTTCTTATATCGTGCAATTTTTATAATTTTTTAAATTTATTTTTTTTAAGGAGTTGCAAGTATAAACTTTGGATTAGCAGTTAAAAATAAATTATTAAATAATTTATTAAATAATTTCTTATGTAATGGTGTTTGATTGAATTGAAAAGCATCATAACAAATTTTTATTTATTACAAATTTTTTTATTTATTACTTCTATTTACTGGAGAATACATATATTACAGTAAAATCATCTCTCAACATGATTTTACTTGAATTTTTTTCAAATTTATTACTTTTTTTCAACAAAAGGAAGTTATGTAAGAGTTCATTGTTAAAAATAATATTCAAGTCTAATTCTATGACATTTTATTTGATGTGATAAAAACAAATCAAAAACAAATTGTAATAGTAAAGTATGTATGCTTTTAAATTAATAGCATTACATTACCTGTGCTAGTGAAAAGACCTGTGCCGAGCCAAGGAAGAAAGAAATTATATAGTTGACTTTTCTTGGTGTATTTAGTGCTGCTTAATATCGTCTGAAATTATCGAAAATATGTTAAGAAAGAAAAATTAATTTATATTATATCACTCAATTTTTTGACAAAATGCACAAATAATTTATTTTAGTCGCGTTTATTATTTAATCTCGATCGAATATATCCATGTTTTCTCTATTTATCTTTTTAATATATCTTTTTTTACAAATATACAGGGTATCTTAGACCACCTGTACATCTTTTTTCTTTTCAAAAACTAAGCATTTTAGAGAAAAACGTTTTGAACAAAAATTGTATGGTTTTGAGGGGAACATAAGATAGTGTCATTGGTTTGATCTTGGATGGCATCGTTAAGGTCAAGTCAAAGACACCTTTAATTTCTTAAATGGAATTCCCTATTTTTTATTGCATATTCTTATAGCTTATATCCAAAGTTTTTCAAAACACTATAATAAAGTATTTTTTTATTAACAATTTTTTGAGTTATTTTGTATCTTAATCTGACATATTTTAGTATAAAATATAAAATATCTCGAAAATTATTTAGTGTTTGATAATTGTATTGTAATACTTTTATGTACAGAATAATAAGATGAATCAAATGGTGTAAAGAAAAAATAAATAATTGTTATAAAATATATATTGCAAATAATTGCATACTTTTTTTAAAAACAATTATTTTTTGTACACCATTATCGAAAACTAAATAATTTTCGAGATATTTTATATTTTATATTAAAATATGTCAGATTAAGATACAAAGTAACTCAAAAAAATTCTTAATGAAAAAATAATTTATTATAGTGTTTTGAAAAGCTTTCGAGATAAGCTACAAGAATATACAATAAAAAATGGGAATTTCTATCTAAGAAATTAAAGGTGTCTTTGACTTGACCTTAACGATGCCATCCAAGGTCAAACCAATGACACCATCTTATATTCCCCTCAAAACTATACAATTTTTGTTCAAAATGTTTTTTTCTAAAATGCTTAGTTTTTGAAAGAAAAGGGGTGTACGGGTGGTCTAGGACACCCTGTATTTTTGTGAAATGCAATATTCGTAAATCAAATTAAATTGTAATGTCTATAAACAATTAAATTTTTTTTTATCACCTTTAGATCATCTGGATGACGAATAGACACACCATATGTGAAGAAAATCCATATTTTAAAAATAGGGTAATACTTATCAGATACACTACACTTTAGTTTCCATAGTTCCTCTGAAAAATATATTATAAATATTGATACAAATATTTTGATAGTATTAATTTTACCGCATAAATGACAGATTATTTAATAATTATTGTAAATAAATTAGACATTTTATACTTGCCTGCTGAAATATATGATTGAAATGCATTGCCAGCAATTGGAACGCCCAGTGGTCCCGGTATAAGATTAATAAGTCGCCCGTTTCTTCCATAATGTACGTAATAATAATATGTCAATAAAATAAACATAAATAATAACACTATCGTGATAAACATCGTTTCTTGTCGTGATATTCTTGAGCACTTATTTAAGCTTGTTTTTCTTCACTTTATTATTTTATTGATCCTTGAATATACGTTGCTTTTTTGTAGTTGATTTAATTGTTAAAAGTCTCCGTAATAATATAATACAATTTAATCAGATTATAACAATTGAACCGAGCTAACAACTTGCGATATTCGAGAAAACTTATGTAAAAATAATGCGTTAGATTCAGTTATGGCCGCTCGATGTGCTCGTTACTTCTCTTTTTGCAATTTAAAAGTAGATAAATTTTCGGTAATAGGTCTCAATGAATTGCATGTCTTGCATTTAATCGCGATTTTAAGAAAGCGCGCAATAGTTTATGATATGCTGATTTTGCGTTGTGCTTCTTTTGACTTTTTTAGATCGTAATTATAATTTTATTGAATTTCGAACGCAGTCTAATTCATTCTCACTTTGTTTTAATATACTTTCCATCTTCTCATCTTTCATATCTTTCGCAGAATTTTTACTCTTTATATATATATATATATCTTCCAGCATGTTATTTTCATCGCTATATATATCTTTGCTCGAGATCTTTTTATCATCGTACCTATTTTAATAACAAAACAACGATATGAGTAAATCATATGATGTTCCATCAGTCAAAAGATCGTTTTTGTAAATACGTAGGTCGATCAAATATGAACGAGACTTTTTGAATGGGAGCAGAATTTTTTAACGTTCGATGTTGTAACTATAATGGGCTATTGGTGCTTAGACATGCTTTAAACTGCGCATTTGTGTCTAGACTTGTTCGTTTAATAGTAAGCACAATATGAATGAATAAAAGATGACTATTTCGATTGAGCAACGCATAATTATTAAATTTTTATGCACGAACCTGTTAAACCAGCTGAAATTTTGTGTAGATCATGCGCACAGTTCGGTAAGAACACATTATCAAAGTTTCAAGTATACAAATGACATAAGTATTTTTTGTAAAGGTTGAAAAGAGAGTGCTAATTTATCTTATGCCCGTCGCGCGCAACCAAGGACAAGCATTACGTCGGACAGTATTCAACAAGTGCGATTTTAAAGACGACCGACGAATATTCGTAAAATTAGTAAAAGGATTGGCATAGTGGCATACTTATGGAAGTATGTAAACAATTATTGAAAATTGTAAAAGTGAGCAATGATTAACTTTTTTCTAGGTTAATTTAAGTTGGCGATTATCTAGCAAATATGATTAGAATTTTTTTTTTAAGTTGTTAGTCGTGACAATGTATAATATTTTTTGCCGCCTTTTTCTTTTTCAATTGATTGATATTCTTGTATTTTTTGTCTTTGTAAAAGTTCTACGGTTTTTAATAAACTCGATGCTGTATAATTTATATATTTTTGCTACTTGGGAATGTATGTATTGTTCCAGCAGGTACGACATATAAAATTGAAAAGCGCATTATAAAATTACAAAATATAAAAATATGCGAATTTAAGAGTTCTTTTGGGAAATAACATGAATATAATATTGTATTGTTAAAGTGTTAAAACTATTCAATTTATTTTACATTCAATAATATGTACTCTAATAATATATAATGTAAAATGTGACATGTTCAAAGATATAAACAGCAAAAAAGTGATTAACTACCTAATTTTACATCTTCCTGAACATTTGGCAATAGAAAAAACACAACGGGATATGAACGTAGCGATCCCTTTAATCATCTTTCTAAATATGATAAATTTTGCAACGATCTCATGGTAAGTCTTCCTCTGTTTTCTTGCATCACAGAATCGACTTCAACTCTCACATGTTCCTATGTCATCGATAATAATTAAAATGTATTTAATAATATTTTGATTTTTAAATGTATAGATATATATGCAAGTAAATAATCTAATAAATATATTGCAACAAAAACTTAATATCTAGTTTGAAATATTTGAATAAAAAGTGCAATTTATATAATATACCGCAATATAATGAGAAAAAGATACCTGGATAGCTTTGTGTTCAGCTGATAACAATAAAGCAAAAGTGATACCCACTGTAGTATCGTGATCCTGTAATCATTATCATATGCATATCGTCATATCTTTAAAAGTATTTAGATGATGTGTAAAAACTTAAAAAAAAAGAATATAGATACATACTGCACGAAAGTATCGATTTCTTCTCTGATGTCCAAATCAGTCAAAAAATTGTCTCGAGATACCGCTATTAAGAGATCCAACATTGCTAGCTGTTTCTTTTTAACTAGAAAAGAAAAAAAAACATTAGAGTCAATCTTGTTTTTGCATATCGCACTTTAATTATATAACATTGTTATTGTTTAAGATACAGATTATCTATTAGAAATAATAATAATTTATTTTTACGATAGACATATGTTGCGTTATTATAAGTATATTACAAGTATAATTTAATATTTAATTGAGTAATCAAATTTAATTAGCTCTGATTTCTTACGTACTTTCAAATACTTCGACATCATCTATCTCCATATCTTTGGTATTTTCAAGGTTTTTCAAATATCGATGATTGGTGCGTTTGTGATAAAGTTTTCTTTTCGCAATGACCTACCACACGAGTACAATATTAAATTTTTAAAATGATTTTTTGTATTAAATAATAGCATATTATACTATACCATAAATATTAATAGCATAATAGATCATTAATATTT
>JBCEZW010201593.1:0-11080 GCA_039654385.1 Cataglyphis altisquamis | reverse complement strand
ATTTTCTAAGGCGCCCATAATTGGTGCGTTTATTTTAATATCTTCTAAATTAATTTTTGCAAAAATTGTACGTTTTTTTACAATGGCAGCTTTCCGATGTACATACATTATTATCTTTGCTCTTCATCACTACCTTTTTCAATTTTCACTAAAACGAATAAGTTTCTCTTGAAACGTATGGTATAAACTATTTGTTGCATTGTGCATGAAAAATTGCATACACGTTGCACTTGCGATTGTCAAGAATGCTGTTCTAGAAGAATTTCACATTGCAATCATTCGCAACTTGCCATTTACGTATACGTAACTATTTCAACAATAAAGCCCCTGGCTCTCATTTGCCATTTTTTATTTAATTAATGATTGTATTCACAAGAGCCTGTACTTTTAATTTATTACAACTTTTTTATATACGCAGCTGCATAACAATATGCTGTTCTTTTATTTCTCATTTTTTATAGTATTAATTATTATTTTTGGACATATAGTAATGAAAGTAATAAAAATAGTGAATCAATTACCTACTAGTAAAAATTAACTATTAAAAATAGATTAAAAACTAATTTCTCATAAGTATTAGGTTTTTCCTCATGCGCGCGCACTCGCGTGGGTAATTTGACAAATTTCAAAAATAATCTCACTTATCGTAGATCAATTAATTAAACATTCTAAGAATTTTATTAGGAAAATATTGCGTTTATTTAATTTATATTAATGTAAGCAATACTATCTCTTATTGCTTAAATACTGAAGATGATTCAAAAAAGGAATCGAAACGTTCGTTTTACATCTATTAAACCTTTATTTTATAATCTCCATTTACATACTGACCCTCATTTACAATTTTTATTTCATTTATAAAACAAAATAAAAATTGTGCAAATTAGAAACTTGCGCATTGCTTTCTCATCATTTGATTTTGCTCACAAAGCTTAAGCTTTTTAAAGTAAGTAAGTTTTTTAATTTGGCTTCCTCATAGAGGAAGATATCCCAAAATTTGCGGCAGTTACAGCGTGTATAGACATTTCTCAAAAAATTCAAAATTGATTAAAAAATGAACTCTTTTACGGTTCTTCATCAAATTCAATACCAATCATCTTTTAATGATTTTTTATTTATATAAAAAAATTTAATTCAATTTTAAAAGTTTGCAAAATTTGCAAAAGATCGTGTACAAACATTTTTCAAAAAATTCAAAATTTTATAAAAATAAACCCTTTCATAGATCTTCACCAAATTCAATGTCAATCATTCTTTAATGATACTCTGTTCATTTTTAAAAATTTACCCCGATATCTCAAAAATTGCGGAAGTTGAAGATTATACAATGTACATTCCGTACATACAAACAGACATTTTTAAAAAATATAATTTTTTGACGTTTTGGGACATTCTAAACATTATGCATATTAACATAGAAAACTGGAAAAAAAAATTTGTCATGAAAACAATGCTTCTTCTATGAGAAAGAAAAAAATATAAGTTTCTAACACTCCCTGACAGAATATGTCATTTTAAGACTCATCAGTAATTGAATAACATAAGTGAAATGCATAAATAAGAAATGTATGTGTTAGATTATATTTTGGATAAAAGTATTCTCTCCCTCTCCCTTCCCCCCCTTTCTCTCTCTCCCCCTCTCTCCCATTCTCTCTCTTTCTCCCTCCCTCTCACTCTCTCTCTTTCTTTCTCTCTCTCTTCCACTCTCTCTTTTTTTCTCCCGCTCTCTTTCTCTTTCTCTCCTGCTCTTTACCTTGGCGTCACTACTGTCAACTGCATCGCTCGATACATATCATATACATAACACATGCACAACATTCATATTGTCTCTCAAGGCATAGTTGCACAAGCGAATAATCGTACATGAGCATTGTAAATGCGCCTTGAGGGATAAAATCGCTTTGTATGGTGCGTGCGGGTATACATACATACGTGAATCTGAAAGTTGAAGAAGAAATTTTTTTCACAATTCTGAACCCAACGATTATTATATCTCAGGATTGACAGCACCAATCTTATTGAAACTGGTTGCAATCAAAAGCTTGCATCCATATTATATCATAAAAGTGCCATTAGATTTTTTATTACAGCTTTAATTCCTGAGGTATTTTAATCGAAAGTTTATCAAAATCATCATTATAGACATAACATAAATTATCATTATAGACATAAAACTCCGGATGAGCTATTTGGTAGCGGCGTGGCCTCTGAACATAGACAAATTCTTCACATGACAGAAAGTTTTTGTCACGTACTTGGCGATTTTTTTTTATGAACTTGGCGTCGCAACGCTACCGCGTCGCTTGATACAACTCTTATTTATTTTTAATTATGTTAAATATTATTACTATATATAACTATAATCAAGAAAGTGTATTAATGATGCTTTCATTTTTTTACAAGAATACTTCACAAGATGTGATGTATTTTCTTATAAATAAGAAAAAATTAAATCACATAACCGTTTACGTAAAAAAAAATACGCTTTTCAAATTTTACAAACAAATTTTTATTGAAAAAAATAAACATGTCAAATATCATTAATACACACTCGAAGACATACTTCTTATACAGGATGTGCCAAAAATTTTGACACACCCGAAGTGTGAAGATAGATTGGGCCAAACTGAGTCGAAAAATCCTGTAACATTTTCCTCTATAACGCTTCAGAAAGAAATTATTATTGAGTGAAGTCTGGCCAATCATCGCCGATCTTTAGTCAAGCGCACGTTGGTGCTATTACAGCGGCGCAACAGGCGCGCCGCTCACTGACATGTATCCGGCTAAAGATCGGCGCTGATTAAACTTTACTCAATAATAACTTCTTTCTGAAGCGTTATAGAGAAAAATGGTACAGGACTTTTCGACTCAGTTTGGCCCAATCTACCTTCACACTTCGGATGTGTCAAAATTTTTGGGACACACTGTATAATTTAAATTAGATTTTCTGTTTGTGAAATATATATTATTTTTTATTTATTAATTATATATATTACAAATTTATAATTAAATTAATTTAATCAAGATAGCGCATTATTATATAATTATATAATATTTATATAACGCATATTTATATAACAAATTAATTTTAATTTTTTAAATATTATTAATTTATTTTTAATATTTTTATAGTAACAATACTAATTAAAAATAAATGAATTTATATATGTGTATATGGCATAAATATATTAATATAGATAATAATAATAATACAATGTGTTCAATTTTATAGCATCTCTCTTTTGATTTACAATATTGTACAGCGCTTTACATTATATTTTCGATAGACATGTAAATGGAATTTTGATTTAATTTTTGTCAATTCTATTTTGTTTTTTATTGTTAAATACATATTATTTTTAAAATATCCAATAATATTTATTGTTATAATATTTATTGTATATTTTTCTTTTCTATTATTTCTTTTAAACAGCACAAATATACATACAACACTTCAAAAATATTGCATATTTAGACAATATAAATTATATTATTATTTAACAGTTATATTTGCTTATAAAAAATTTTTAAATAAATATTTAAAAAAAAATGTTATTTATCATTGTTACACACAATTCCTTGATAAACTTGTTTATTAATTTTAAACAATATTTATAAACTTTTTTTATTTAATATTTTATACATTAAATTCGTATATTAAATTATATGTTAATAGTTATATAAAAAAATATAGTCAAGTTTAATCCAGAGATATATCCATTATAAAGGAAAATCACTTACTTCTAACATTCTGTTTTTAACTGTATATGAATTGCATATCTAATAAATTTGATAAAAATATTGAAAATAGAAAAACGATAAAAAAGTACTGTTTATTTATATAAGTGTGTAAAAAAGCTGTGTGAAATATTTTTTTTAACAGCTTGCGTAGTTGTGTCGATATTAATTCCTTTGAAATTGATGATGCTTATTGCCATATCCAAAATGAACACCGAAAAATTAAGGTTAATACTGAAGTAGATGATAATTTACTTAGGCTTGTAACTATATCTTGATCAAAGAAATAGTCAAAATTATATTAGATAACATAAATACACATTATAATTTATTTCATAAATAATCTGATCTTTCGTATATTTATCTCGTATATATTATATTGAGACCACAGATATATAATATAGTAGACTTAGATAAAATATCTATGATAAAAATAGATCGCTAACTTTGCCCAAGTATAAAAAGGCTGCAATTGGATTTCCGGTTTTGGCCACGACAACTTACAACAAAATGACGATGGTGCGTATATAGTACGTATTATATATCCGGTATGTGTTAATGTTAATGCATACGTAATACTCAACATGATGACACCCAATATTTAATTATGAATTAAATTATGAATTTATATTAATCTTATTATAAATTATTATTACCTGTAATTAATTTAGTTTATTTATCTTTAATTTTATATTATTGTATTTACTTTTTAATTTTTTATAATTTAAATTTATTTTTTGAATTGTGAATTTATATTTATGAAAATCCCGAATAAGATGCCAAACAGCTGCATTTCGAAATGTAAAGATATTACAAAAAATAGTTTTCATTTATTTAGATATTTAGAATGCATTTATCTGTAATAAATATTTGAGTTTTGTAATATTTGAAGGTTATATATTCAATGAAAAATTGTAAATATATTAGATTACTTTTAAATCGTTATGATATTTTTAAAATGTGGATCAATTCATCGGAAAAAATTTTAAATCAACGAAAAGTCATTTAATCTATAGTGCTTATCTCAGATAGTTACAGATTTTATAGAAAACAAAAGCGGCGTGTGTTTAAAAAATCTTGTTGTGCCTTCGATATTTTTTGAGACTCCTGTTTCTGCTACAATTATGCCTATTATTGCGTGGAAAAATATACTAAAACCGAAAAAAGATTTAATGTTATTCGCTTCAATTCTATTGCCGAATACAGAATCAGTTAGTACAAATGCTACTGTTGATACTATTAAAATGACCATGCAAAAGTCGAAAAAAGTCATGGACAGTTTACTTTTAAGTTTGAAGAAGCAGGAAATGAATTCGCTGAAAGAAAAACACAATAATGCTTCATAAGTTTTTAGATCGCGATCGCCACTTATTTCAAGGTCAAGGTCACTCAGGACAATGACCTTGATAACTTATGTCAAGATCAAGGTCATCCGTAAAGTTGTCCACTTTATGCGTATTTCCTAATTTTTATTATACGAACATCCGATGTTTGCTCCTTCCCAATTATTGTTAAAAAATAATTTTTTGAAGATGGCTGAATTAATTAAAAAAAAATATTTAATATTTTTAATGTTTGGAGGTGGATGTTTTTGAGTGACACCTACTACATATTCACAAAAATATCTTTAAATTCTCCATTCTTACATATATGTTTTCCAAATAGAAATGATAGAACATGATTTAAAAGATGAAATTCATGCAACAGCGTCGCGCTGCATATCATCGATTAGTGGGGTGGAATCTATTTCTGTTGCATTGTTTAATTGCCATCAAAATTAGTGAAAATTAAAGATTTTTGTTTTAATTATGAATTTATTTAGTTAAAATGAATGTTTAAAATGTCTTTTTATATTACTATTATATTAGTTTATTATATTATATTACTATTATATTACTATTATATTAGTTTCAGTGAAAATAAAATTATCATAAAAATATATTTGAAACAGACAAAATATTTCAAAAGGAATTACATATTTTAATATATTAATAACAATATTTCCATCAGACATGTCTGAAGTTAGCCTATAAATAATATAATTTCAGAGTTTACCGCAAGAAGATTGCAGTACGTTTAAACTTCTTTGGAAAGTTTAAAATCGAGGTTCTATTTTTATCTCACATATATTTGTACTAATATTGCTTCTAATATTTACTATATTTACTATAAAATATTCCATATTTACTATAAAATCAAAATAATTTTCTTAACTTTTATCGCTATCACTAGAATAAAAAAATTATTAATTTTTAAATCAAGAGAAATACTCAATGATATATTCCAACAAAATAATTGCCAGTAATTGAGGATAATGATGAAAATTTAAAAATTTCTTTTGATTTTATAATAAATACAAGAGTAATACCAGTACAAATATAGACGAAAAAACTCAAAAATCAAGCATCCCAAATTGTGAGAGACAAAAATCAAACATTCCAATTTCTTTTGGACATTTTTGTCAATACAATATTACACAAAATACTATTGTATTTATACCCATAGCCGAGCATTGTGTACATAAAATCACATTTCAATTGAGCATTGGCACTTTCCTATAAATAATACTACATTTATATTATTATATTAGACATTATGCATTATGTTATGTAATTGAAAATATTCATAACATTTCGAGTTATTCGGAAATTAATTATAGATATATCAATAATAATTATATATCTTACACATCCTCCCACGAATACAAATTAATATTATATTACAATTACGAGCGAATTACATATATTTTTATTATCTCAAAATACATAACATCTAATATAAAAGAGAGATGTCACGATAATAAAAAATATAAACTGTAATTATATGACAAAAGAATTATTATATTATTGTAACGTTCGCGTTATATTTGTATTCAAATATTTATTTTTTCGCACCAAATATTTAATGCAATTCGCGATATACATATACGATAAAGGATATATTCTTCAGCATCTTTGCACCAACCAATTCTGTTGTTCGTCTAAAACCATCGAAGCTTCACTCATAATTTTGGCAGTGGTTCTAACCAAGAATAATAACTGATACTCGTCTATAATGGTCAAAGCTGCCTTCGTCTTGACAAGGGCATGAAGCACGTTTGCTCTCTCGAGATCGAGCCATCGTTGAAGCGCCACTTCTCTTTCCCGTGGACCACCGAGGGGCACATCGGCCGGACCCCATAAGAAAAATTCCAGCACAGATTTTACCTAATTATCGAATCAATTAATCTTATATGAGTATCTTATATGAGATATCAATATATGATTAAATAGAAATAAATGTAAAATAATTGTAGACAATAATTGTAGATAATAAAAATTGGATACTGCATTCTGTGGCAATAAAATCAATCTACGAAGGAAGCATACTAATTTTGACAATATAAAATAAATTTATATAAATTGATAATTATGAATTGAAGAATTTTTCTATGCAAACTTTTATATCCGGAATTTATACATCCAGAATCAAAATTCTTACCTGAGAAAGAGTGACCGCTTTCTCGTGTATTAGTAGATCTTGTACAAGGGACAACTCGCTCGTCAGATGCAATTGCCGTAGTGCTATTAGAGCGCATTCGCACAGAGAGACTCGTTTTTCTCTAGGTTCATCGCTCGGGTCTATATTTAGTTTCCCATAAAACGGAATTAAACGTAAATTAAGATTATCAATTTGTCATGACGTAAGAGAAAATACTAAACTAACTGATCCTTGCAAAAGGTACAGACGATAGTAAACGTTCTCTCTGCAGAATATAATGTCATTCAGGGATCCATTGGCGTCCTCAATCCCGCGGGCCTGGAGACTCTTCAGTGTATTAACCAATTGAAGAAGCACAATCGCAAACAACGCCTCTCGTTTTGCATTCTCGTTGCTTATGTCCCTCGATATCACGCCGAACGATTGTATGGTAGTCACGTGCAGGCATGGGAGGATCGAGACTGTCACTGAAATTATATAAAATTATTATACAAATAAAATATATACAAACTTCCTTGTCATCGCTGAAACGTAGCAATACCTTTGATATCTTTGTTAGCGGATGGTCGAATCTTATCGATCATCTCCTTCGGAGCTCTATCTACAAATTCTATTATAGGCCTCAGGTAAAAATCTTTTTGCGGCATAGGCATAGCTAGATCGAATGTCATGCAGAGAGTGACGTTTTGATCGTTCCACGTCGCCGAACAAAACATCCTTCTGTCAATGAAAATCGACAACGCAATGTCGATGTTGAAATGCTTCAGCTGTGGGTTCGCATTTTTGAGAGCACGCAGATCTGCCGGAAACTGTACAGCTTGATTTTCCTGAAATAAGAAATTACAACATGATATCTCATCATTTATTTTAAAAAATTAATTATATTTATATTATTAGAAGATTCTATATCTTATCCTATTATATCTTTTTAAATATTTTATATATAAATATCAATAGATATTCTATTATTAAATTTTATATCTTTATAAATAAATGAAGAATTTTCTTAGATCTTAAATAAAATATTATATAAAATGATTTATACATATATTTATCTTTCATACACGATAATTAATTACTTTTTTTTTTTAGATTCTTTAGTGAAGGTTGCAAGATATGAAACTTTGCCTAGAAATTAGAAATTAAGATTAAAAAAAAATCTTTGTGCGTAGAATTGATGATTTTTAGCATAAATATTTTAGATTTATTGTTTTCAAGCTAGTTGATATAACAATAACAGTGATAACCTGATACACACTTGTTCGAGAAATTGAGCAAGTGCTTCATGATTCGCTACGATCACTGCGCCGTAATTATCTTCGAGACTCCGATGAACGATGATACGTCTTCTGCGTTGCCTTAAGCGACCCATCCGCGGCTCGTCATCCTTTCAATCCTGATCCTCTTCCGCGCCTCAGTAGTTCAAAATTATTACATAGAAAAGATGTATAAATTTGAAGCACAACTTTTGAAACCTAATGAAACAAACCTCGTCGCCAGTATAAAAGGTATACGGAGCGTAAAACTAGCTTTCGGTCTCGCTGCCACAATATGGCAACGAAGTCGATCTCACGAATGGTTGATGATGATGAACTTTGGGCTCTCCACTCATCGCGCTACTGTCAGACTTCCTCTTGCAGGCGCCGCGAAATCCGTTACCGTATCTATGACCATGACGCAGCTCGAGATTGAAATCGCATTCGGGTGAACTCGAGAGACACTCATACACGTGACTATCGCTGGACGTCTGTTGAAATGCGCAATTACACGCTGTACCGTTGCAACCGAATTGCATAAAAGCTGCACTCCGGACGGCAATGAAAGGCGATAAAAACTTATCCTTCTTTTCTACATTAATATTGGAGCTTATGTATTCATTCTATGGTGTATGTTTTTTTATCCAAAGATATTAAAATTGATTGCATATAGGATATATATAGGATATACATAGGATATTTTAAAACTAAATAATATTTATTTTTTTATAGCAAATTCTGTGATTAATTTAAAGATAAATTTTTTTTTAAAGATGTCGATATCTTTCAATTTATAAACGCGATTGGAAAAGAAGCGGTTTTAGTAAAATAAACTTTATGGAGAAATCAACAAAGCTATACCTTTTGCGCACAATTAAATTCAACAATGAAATTTACTTTAATAAAAATTCAATTTGAGATTTAGTTACAAAAATAATACAATAGATGAAAAATGATATCTTTCCCTCTCGATATTGTTGCTAAAGAAAAATCGGCTTTAAATTGATCAGAGATTCTGCTATTAAAAACCCGGAGCGAGAAATCTTGGTGAAATGGACGAGGGGAAGGGAGTCTCTTACCGGCGAGTTGGAAGTGGATCTGACGGTCGCGAGGCCGATATCGTAATCCTGATGATGTTGATTTACTACGCTCGTAGTGGCCGATGTAACATTATCACTATGCGTTCTCCTAGGGATAGGCTGGGACACGGTACGGTCTCTCATACTAGCGGTACGCCGCGGTTTCGAAGGTGCCAGGACGTTGCGCACCTCACCTGTAACATCCTCCGCTGCTGCAGGCATACGTCCGCCATTCGTCAAGCGCCACGGGTTAGTTACCATAAGACATGCCACGAAACTGGGACTAGCTACCTAGAGACAAACTAAATTCTCGCAAACGATGGATGCACATCCGCACATAAAACTGCAACGACGAAGTCGTTAGGTCACCCATTACTTTGTCGGTCACGCATATTGCGACAAATGCTGTCAGTATAAAGAAAATTATTTTTTTTTTACGCAAGCGATTTTTGGTATCCGGTTAATAAAATCGAGTGCCAGAGAATCAATCAAGATTTTACATTCGGGCATTCTCTTGTAGAGATATAAAAAACTGATTTTTATTTCGTAGAAGAAAACATTGGAAACACATGTTTTTATTTTCAAAAAATCAAATTTTTTTTATTATTTTTTTAAAATATTGTATAATATTAATTTTCTTCATATTTTTTGTTAATATAAACGTGACTTAAGATCTTTTGGAGGATCCTTAAAAACATTAATCTTGACAACATATGTCAAGATCAAGGTCATTGAAATAGGGTCTGTTTTTGTAAAGTTTTATCAATTCTAATTTTCCCACATAAAATCACATCTTGCACAAAATGATTTATTCATTTAGCATTACTGCTGAAATTATTCCAGCATTCGCAATTGTTACTCCATCACTCAAATAGTCAATCAAACTTTAATATATCCAACTTTCTCTAAAAATTCGAATATATTCGAATAAAACCTACATATTACTACATAGTAAAATCTACATATTAATTCAAGTACAAGTTGACAAGGTAAACGTAAATCACGCGAAGATATTTCTCGCAAACAAAAGACTTTTTTACAACGCCTATTATACTGGGTTTACAAAGCAGGAACAGGATTTTTTTTCGCAAGCGTAAGTTTAATTCTTAGATCGGCTAAAAACTCTAAAGGGTAATACAGTCGCAGATGATACAGTTGCAGTACGTGCAATGTATGCGGCGTTAGTTGCACCCAGCTTCGGTTAGAGGAATTCCGTCCGAGTTGACGAGTAATGTCGTATGCAACCATTACATAAGTATCGCGAAATGAGAGAAAAAAAACGGAGAGAGAAGTAAATATGCGGAATGCGCGCGCGATTTCACATTTGAATGGAGCTACGCGTTTACGTGCGCGTTGAACGTTATTCGCGTTAAAAAGAGGAGAAAAAAGAAGAAGGGGGAGAGAAAGGGCACAGATGCGAAGGTGCAACGAACAAGCCACAGCATCGGGGAAAGGAAAGGGGGAGAATACATGTTCGTAAATGATCACAGAAGATAAGAACGATCGAGATTTCAATGATCAAAAGAG
>JBCEZW010201573.1:0-11094 GCA_039654385.1 Cataglyphis altisquamis | reverse complement strand
AATAATTTCCCTCAAATTATTTATTTTTTTATTTATATACATTTTATATTTATTAATTTTATTATTTATTAATTTATTAATTTTTAATAAATATTATTTTTATATAAATCATTAATTTTAAAATATAAAAATTCCTTCCAAACTAAACAATTTATACATACTTTTAAATTTAAATAATTTCCCTCAAATTATTTATTTTTTTATTTATATACATTTTATATTTATTAATTTTATTATTTATTAATTTATACATATATATATAATCATTATTAATATTTTTAATTAAATTTTTTCATATATTTAAAATCTTATTATAATAACAAAATATTTAAATTTTATTATTCTAATAATTTACAATAAATATTTAATTATTAATAAATTATTTTTATAAATAATTATTATTAAATTATTTATATAAATTTATTTATTTATATATATATATATATTTATATATTAATAATATATTTAACTAATAATAATTAAATATTTATATATATAATCATTATTAATAATTTCAATCTAATTTTTTTATATTTAAGATTTTAATATTAATAAAATATTTAAACTTTATTAATTTAATGATTTATAATAAATAATTAAATATTAATAAATTATTTATATAAATATATTTATATAATTATATATAAAAGATAAATAAAATTATTAATATTATATAAATATATAATATATTTAATTAAATTAATGATAAATTAAATTTTAATGCCTATTTTCACCAAAATTACCTTAAATTTAATTATTTTTAATTATTCTAATTTAATTTATTTTACTCTAAATTATAAGTATATTTACTTGAATATTATAATTTATAATAAAATTAATATATTATAAATATATATAATATATATACATACCCAACTTAAACCCCTCACCCCCCTCACCCCCTATAATCTACCTTTCTTCTTAATAACAACAATAATTCAAGTATTATTTTTTTAATCTTTTCATTTTTTTTATACTATTTACATTATTTTTATATTATTATATAATTTTTTTTTTTTAAAAATTTAAAAAATTATTTTATATTTAATAGAATTAAACTATTTCAAAAAATTTCAAAATTTTTTATGCTTCATACATCAAAATATACTATAAAATTTATTTTTAAATAATTTTTTTAAAATTTAATAATTTAATTTTCAAAATAAGTAAGCTAAAACTAAGCTTTTAGGTTCATACCCTAAACATAGATTTTATTAATATTTCTCTTATTTATTTTTTATTATTTAAATAAATAATGATATGCCTGATAAAAGGGTTATTTTGATAGAATAAATTATACATTTTTATAACAAATAAATGTTTTCATTAACTTCTCTTATTTTTTATTTAAATTTAAACATTTTTAATAATAATTTTTTAAATTATCACAATTTTAAATTTATGTAAATTTTTTCTTTCAATTTATTTAATAAATTTTTTATCGTTTGAAATTTAATTAATTTTGCTGTAATTCCTTTATTTTTTTATGATCTTATAATTATATGATTCTTTTTAGAAATTAATAATTTCTTATTTATTTGTTACTTATGCATAAAATTAATTAATAAAAAAATTATTTTTATATATTATATTATTCAAGAAATCGCATCATTAATATTAATTTTCTCATTAGCTATAAATAATTTTATATTTTTAAGTAATGATTTTTTAAATCTTAATTTTTTATTTGCCCTTATTTTAAAATTAGGTATTCCTCCTTTTCATCTTTGAATACCCCTAATTTCATTATACTTATCATGAGATACTTTATTTCTACTTTTAACTATTCAAAAAATCACCCCTTTTTACATACTTTCTATTATTGAAGTAAAAAAAATTATTTTATATTTATTAATTATTTTATCCTCATTCATTCCAACTTTTAAGATAATTAATTTACTTAACTTTAAAATATTATTAACTTATTCTTCTATTAATCAATCTAGATGAATATTAATATTAATTTTTTTAAAAAATTTATTTTGATTAACTTATCTAATTTTTTATAGATTAATTCTTTTTTTGATTAATTTATTTTTAACTTATTTTAAATTTTCTTTTAATTTTTTTTTAAATAATTTTTTTTCTCTAAATTTCAATTTAATTTCATTATTATTAATTTTTAATTTAGCAAGAATTCCTCCTTTATCATTTTTTTTAATAAAATGACTAAGAATTTATATTTTCATTCTTAATTCTAATTTACATTTAATCTTTATTTTAATAATTTTTAATTCATTTATTCTTATCTATATTTATATTAACCTAATAAATTTAACAATATTTTTTTTTATTTTTAAAACTAAATTAATTAATAATTTGATTAATCTTAAATCTTTAAATTTTAAAAACTTATCTATTTTTTTATATTTCAGACTTTTATTATCTTTAATTATTTTTATTATTTAATTTCAAGATTTTAAGTTAAATAAACTTTAAACCTTCAAAGTTTAATATATAAAATTCTATTCTTATAAATCTTATAACAATTTATTTAATTTATTTTTTATATTTTAATTTTTTTTAAAAAATATCTTTAAATTTGCAATTTAATATTTTCTTTTAAACTATAAAATAAAAATTTTTAGCATTAGAAAAATTATTATATATTTTTCATCAATAAATTTACAATTTATTACTTTTATCAGACATAATGCTTTTTTACTTTTCATTTTTATTTATATTTTAATTATTATATAAATTTTTATGAATAAATGATTATATTCAACTAACCATAAAGATATTGGAATTCTTTACTTTTTATTCGCTATTTGAGCTGGAATAATTGGATCTTCTTTAAGAATAATTATTCGTCTTGAATTAAGAGCCTGTGGATCATTAATAAATAATGATCAAATTTATAACACCGTAGTTACTAGTCATGCCTTTATTATAATTTTTTTTATAGTTATACCTTTTATAATTGGAGGATTTGGAAATTTTTTAGTTCCTTTAATACTAGGCTCTCCAGATATAGCTTATCCACGAATAAATAATATAAGATTCTGATTACTACCCCCTTCAATTACTTTATTAATCTTAAGAAATTTTATTAATGATGGAGCTGGGACAGGATGAACTGTTTATCCTCCCTTAGCCTCTAATATTTTTCATAATGGTCCTTCTGTAGATCTTACTATTTTTTCTCTTCATATTGCTGGCATATCCTCAATTTTAGGAGCGATTAATTTTATTTCTACAATTTTAAATATGCATCATAATAATATTTCTATAGATAAAGTTCCATTACTTGTTTGATCAATTTTAATTACAGCTATTCTTCTTCTTCTTTCTCTTCCAGTTTTAGCAGGAGCTATTACTATATTACTTACAGATCGAAACCTAAATACTTCCTTTTTTGACCCTTCTGGAGGTGGAGATCCTATTCTTTATCAACATTTATTCTGATTTTTTGGTCATCCTGAAGTTTATATTTTAATTCTTCCTGGATTTGGTTTAATTTCTCATATTATTATAAATGAAAGAGGTAAAAAAGAAACTTTTGGAGCTTTAGGAATAATTTATGCTCTCATAGCAATTGGATTCTTAGGATTTGTTGTTTGAGCTCACCATATATTTACTATTGGATTAGATGTTGATACTCGTGCATATTTTACCTCTGCAACTATAATTATTGCCATTCCTACTGGTATTAAAATTTTTAGATGAATTACAACCTTACATGGAACAAAAATTAATAATAATTCATCTTTATGATGAGCAATAGGATTTATTTTCTTATTTACTATAGGAGGACTAACAGGAGTTATACTCTCAAATTCATCTATTGATATTGTTCTACATGACACATATTATGTAGTTGCTCATTTTCATTATGTTTTATCTATAGGAGCCGTATTTGCTATTATTGCTAGATTTATCCACTGATTTCCATTAATTACTGGTTACTCTTTAAATAATTTTCTCTTAAATATTCAATTCTTAACTATATTTATTGGTGTTAATTTAACATTTTTTCCTCAACATTTTTTAGGATTAAGAGGAATACCTCGACGTTATTCAGATTATCCCGATACATTTTTATCATGAAATATAATTTCATCTATTGGATCTATTCTTTCTATTCTAAGATTAATTTTTTTATTATTTTTAATTTGAGAAGCTTTATCCTCTAAACGAATAATTATAAATTTATTTTTTTTAAACTCTTCCTTAGAATGATTAAGATCTTATCCACCTATTAATCATAGATATAATGAAATTCCAGCAATTTAATTTAATTTTCACTAAAATTAATTCATAAAAATATAATCTAATTTAATGTGGCAGATAAAATGCAATGAATTTAAACTTCATTTATAAAGATTCTCCCTTTCATTAAAAATTAATACTTGATTATTAACTCTTCAAAATTCAAATTCTCCTACTTATGATATAATAATTTTTTTCCATGATTTTACTATAATAATTTTAACTTTTATTACATTATTAATTCTTTTTATTATAACTACTTTAATTAATAATAAACTTATCAATCGATTTTTACTTCAAGGTCATTTAATTGAAATAATCTGAACAGTAACTCCTATATTAATTTTAATTTTTATTGCCATTCCTTCTATCAAAATTTTATATTTAACTGATGAAATATTTAATAATAAAATTACAGTTAAATCTATCGGTCATCAATGATATTGAAGATATGAATATTCTGATTTTACAAATATTGAATTTGATTCCTATATAATTCCAACTCAAGACCTTAAACCTAATGAATTTCGCCTATTAGATGTAGATAATCGATGTATCTTACCTTTTAATTATCCTATTCGAATTTTAACATCTTCTATAGATGTAATTCATTCTTGAACTGTCCCTTCTTTAGGAATTAAAATAGATTCTACCCCAGGACGACTTAATCAATCTCTTTTATTTATAAATCGTCCCGGATTATACTTTGGTCAATGTTCAGAAATTTGCGGTATAAATCATAGATTTATACCCATTGTTATTGAATCTACTAATTTTATTAACTTCAAAAATTGATTAAAATCATTAATTTAATTATTATTATTATTTTTTAAAAATAAATTTCTTAAAATCATTTTAATTATATTTTTCATTAAATGACTGAATTAGTAAGTTTTGATTTTTTAAATCAACCATAATAGTTTAACACCTATTTTTAATGTAAAGAATTAGTTTAAATAAATAACATTAAATTGTCAATTTAAAGATATTTTATTAATTAAAATATTCTTTTATTCCTCATATAATACCTATAATATGAATATTCACTTTTATATTTTCTCTATTTATTTTATTTTCAGTTTTATGTATAATTTATTTCTTTTATTTACCTAATTTAGAAAATTTTAAATTAACAATTAGGATAAAAAATAAATCAAATTGAATTTGAAAATGATAATAAATTTATTTTCAATTTTTGATCCCTCAACAAGAATAAATTTTTCCTTAAATTGATTAAGAATCTTAATTATTTTTTTCATTTTTCCTTATCAATTCTGATTAATCCCATCACGTTATATTATAATATGAAATTTACTATTAAAATTTCTATTTAATGAATTTAAAATTTTAATTAATTATTCTTACTCAAATTTAATTATTTTTTTAAGACTTTTTTCATTAATTATCTCTTGTAATTTTATAGGATTATTTCCTTACATTTTTACATCTTCTAGACACTTGAGATTTTGTCTTTCTTTATCATTAACACTTTGAATTTCAATAATTTTATATAGGATATTTATATACATAAATGAATTTTTAGCTCATCTAACTCCCCAAGGCACACCCTACGTTTTAATGCCTTTTATAGTTATTATTGAATCTATTAGTCTAATTATTCGACCTTTTACATTAGCAATTCGTCTTACAGCAAATATAATTGCAGGACATTTACTTCTCTCTCTTCTTGGCTCATCTGGTGAAATTATTAATAATATTTTTATTTTTTTAACAATAATTTTTTCTCAAATTCTATTATTTATTTTAGAAATTTCAGTTTCTATTATTCAAGCATATGTTTTTTCTATCCTCTCAACTCTTTATAGAAGAGAAATTTAAAATAAATTCTTTAAATTTAATTTTATCAATAAATAACTATGACAAAAATTCATCAAAATCATATATTTCACTTAGTTTCTGTTAGCCCTTGACCAATTATCATTTCTTTTAGTCTTTTTAATAATTTAATTTCAATAATTATATGATTTCATAAAATAAATTATTTTATCTTTCTTTCAATCCCATGTACTTTGATATGTATATTCCAATGATGACGAGATGTGATTCGAGAATCAACTTTCCAAGGATGTCATACATTTTTAGTTTTTAAAGGTCTACGAATAGGGATAATTTTATTTATTATTTCAGAAATTTTTTTTTTCATTTCTTTCTTTTGAGCTTACTTTCACTCTTCCTTAGCTCCCTCTATAGAAATTGGTCAATTATGACCTCCCCTAGGTATCAAAAGATTTAATCCCTTTGATATTCCATTAATAAATACAATCATTCTTCTTTCTTCAGGAATAACAATTACATGATCCCATCATTCTATATTAAATATAAATTTTTCTGAAAGATTTAAAAGTCTTATATTAACTATTATTCTTGGAATTTATTTTACTCTTCTTCAAATTATTGAATATTTTGAATCTCCATTTTCAATCGCAGATTCTGTATATGGATCTTCTTTTTTTATCGCAACCGGATTTCATGGGCTGCATGTTATTATTGGAACATTATTTTTATCTGTTTGTCTTCTTCGAATAAACTCTCTTCATTTTAGAAGTATACATCATTTTGGATTTGAAGCTGCAGCTTGATATTGACATTTTGTTGATGTTGTTTGATTATTTTTATATATTTCAATTTATTGATGAAGATATTAATCTTTAAAAACTTATTGATTAGTCTTCATCTATATTTCTATAAAATCTATATTATATTTTTAAATTATTATTTATATAGTATAACTTATTACATTTAATTTCCAATTAAAAAACTTAATTTAAATAAAATTAATATAAATAATTATATCTTTAATATTAATATCTATAATCTTTATTATTTTATCTTTAATAATTCTTTTAGTAAATTTTTTTATTTCAAAAAAATTATTTAAAAATCGAGAAAAATCCTCTCCTTTTGAATGTGGATTTGATCCTATGTCTCAATCACGTATACCTTTTAGAATTCAATTTTTTTTAATTAGATTAATTTTTTTAATTTTTGATATTGAAATCACTTTATTAATCCCATTAATCTATATATATTTTTTTTTAAATAAAATTATAATATTTTCTTCTTTCTTATTCCTTATAATTTTAATTATTGGATTATTTATTGAATATTTAGAAAAATCTATTGATTGAAAAAATTAATAAATTTAATCTATCTTCAAAGGATTTTAGTTAATTTAATAACATTTAAATTGCTTTTAAAAGTTATATACTAATTTAAATATATAAATCTTTCTTTTAAAGTAAATTTTACACTTAATTTCGACTTAAAAATTGATTAATTTTGATTTAATCTAAAAGAGCCATTTTTATTTTATTAATTAATTATTACTTTACTTTACTTTAAATTATTAATTGAAACCAAAATAGAGGTTAATCATTGTTAATGATTCCAATGAATTTTTAATATTCCAATTAAGATCATTTTCATTTATCTTTTTCATCAATTTCCTTAATAATTTCTATTATTCTAGAAATAATTAAAATTGAACTTCTAATTCAATATTCAATGATACTTAACTCATTTTATTTCAATACACTATTTATTTTCCAATGATTTATAATTTAATAATTTTATTTTATTATAATTTAATTTAATTATTTATATAGTTTAATATAAAAACATTATATTTTCATTATAAAAATAATAATTATTTCCTTAAATTATTTATAAATTTAATTACATAAATTAATAATTACTTGTTCTATTATTTATTTATAAATAAAATATTATTTTCTTAATATCTTCAATATTACGCTTTTATTTATAAGCTATATAAATTAATTAAAATTATTTAATAATATAAATCATTATAAGTAATAATGAAACAATAAAAATAAATATAAAAATTTTATATAATTTTTTATTAATTTTAATTTCTTTTACTACTATTAAAATTAAATTTTTTCCTATAAATTCAATTCATTTTTTATCTAACCTATAAACTTCAACTCCAATATTTAAAAATGGTCGATAAATTCAAAAATATATATAATTTAAGAATCATATTGAACTAAAAAAAAATCTACTTAAATAAAAATTTAATAAATTTTTAAAATATATAAAATAACCTAAAATTATTCCTATAAATAATATTAATATCGTTAATATTTTTAAACTAATATCTATTAATATAAAATAATTATCAAAAAAAAAAATTCATGTTAATAATGATCCCCTAATTACACTAAACATTATTAAAATAATTATAGAAAAATTTATTAATTTATTTTCTTTATAATAATAAAATCTTCTTCTATTAACTTCACCAAAATAAATATAATAAAATAAACGAATAGAATAAGAAACTGTAAATGAAAGAGATAATAATCTTAAAATTAATATAAATAAATTCATATTTATTAAATAAATTCTCTCTATAATTAAATCCTTTGAATAAAATCCTGCTAAAAATGGAAATCCTATTAATGCTAATCTTGAAATATAAAATCTTACTATAGTAAAAGGAATGTATTCATTTATTTTTCCACAAAATCGAATATCTTGATTATTATTCATTAAATGAATCATAATCCCTGCACATATAAATAATAAAGATTTAAAAATAGCATGAGTTAATAAATGAAAAAAAGCTAAAAAATTTAATCCTAATCTTAAAATTATTATTATTAATCCTAATTGTCTTAATGTAGATAAAGCAATAATTTTTTTTAAATCATTTTCAAAATTTGCTATTAACCCAGATATAAATATAGTAAAAATTGATAAATATAATAAAACTTTATCTATTATTCTTCTAATTAATACCTTATTAAATCGAATTAATAAATAAACTCCAGCAGTAACCAAAGTGGAAGAATGGACTAAAGCCGAAACTGGGGTAGGAGCAGCTATAGCTAAGGGTAATCAAACTGAAAAAGGAATTTGAGCTCTTTTAGTAATTGCTGCTAATAAAATTATTATTAAAACTAACTTCATTGAACTATTTATATAATAAATTCTTCAACTTCCATATATAAATATTATTCTAATAGATATTAATAACCCAATATCTCCAATTCGATTACATAAAACTGTGACTATTCCTGAATTATAGGAAATGTAATTATGATAAAAAATTACTAAACAATATGATGTTAATCCTAATCCATCTCATCCAAATAAAATTCTAATTAAATTTGGCCTAATAATTATTAAAATTATAGAAAAAATAAATAAAACTACTAAAATTATAAAACGATTAATAAATTTTTCCCCTTCCATATAGATTATCCTATATAATATAATTATTGATGAAATTAATATAACTACTCTAATAAATAAACAAGAAATTCAATCAATTATTAAATATAATTCTATATTAATGGAATTATAAGTAAATAATAATCATTCCATCATAATTCCTAAATCAATAAAATATAAATAAAATCTTAAAAATATAAATATTATAAATCTTAGTAATATAAAAAATGAATAAATTATTAAATTTAAAATTATTTAAGATAAATTATTATTATTTCTTTAATTCCACAAATTAAAATTTTATTTTAAACTACTTAAATTAAATTATATTAATT
Organism: Cataglyphis altisquamis; assembly: GCA_039654385.1. Taxonomy (NCBI): domain Eukaryota; kingdom Metazoa; phylum Arthropoda; class Insecta; order Hymenoptera; family Formicidae; genus Cataglyphis; species Cataglyphis altisquamis. The sequence goes on along the minus strand of JBCEZW010201573.1, from coordinate 1,327 downwards.
AATATATTAATCTTAAATTCAAAATTAATATAATTAAAGGTCAAATATGAATAATCAAAATAATGTAATCTTTTAAATAAATGGAAAATAATTTTTCTTCAAAATAATTAAATCCATGTTGAATATATGAATATAAATATAAAGAATAAGCCCTACTAAAAAAACAAATTAATATTATGTATACTATTAAAAAAATTTCTCATCTCACTAATGTTACAATTATAAAAATTTCTCTAATAAAATTTAAAGAAAATGGAAATGAAAAATTAGCAGCACATAAAAAAAATCATCATAATCTTAATGAAGGTAAAATATTCATTATTCCCTTATTAAAAAATATTAATCGTCTATTTCTTCGTTCGTAATATAAATTTACTATAAAAAATAATCCTGAAGAACATAATCCATGAGAAATTATTAAAATATATGCCCTAATTACTCCAATTTTTATTAAAGTTAATATTGAACATATCAATACATTTATATGAACCACAGATGAATAAGCTACAAGTCTTTTCATATCAACTTGAACTAAAGTAGTTAATCTAACTAATAATCCTCCAACAATTCCTACTCTAATAATTAAATAATTATATTTAATCCTCTGAATATAAAATATCTCAATAAATCGTAAAATTCCATACCTTCCTAATTTTAATAAAATAGAAGCTAAAATTATTGATCCATAAACAGGAGCTTCAACATGAGCTTTAGGTAACCAAATATGAAAAATATATATTGGTAATTTAATAAAAAATGCTATAAATAAAATTAAATAATCTCAAAATCCTAATTTATATGAATTTATTATTATTATTATTAAATTTATATCTAATGAACCATTAAATTTTAATAATTCAATAATATAAATTAATAAGGGTAATGAAATAAATATTGTATATATTAATAAATAATATGAAGCTTTTAAACGTTCAAAATTTATTCCTCAATAAATAATAATAATAAACGTAGGAATTAATCTTAACTCAAATATTAAATAAAATACAATTAAATTTAAAGAAGAAAAAAATACAATTAAAATTAATAATATTAATAAAAATATCAAAATTTTTTTTGATTGTCCATCTTTTAAAAAAAAAAAATTTTCCCTTTGAATTACCAAAAATATTAACCCTAATACTCATATTCTCAAAATTAATAAATAATATGAAAAAAAATCATATCCCAATATATTTCTAATATTAATTCAAATTAAATCCTTAAATATAAATTTAAATAAAAAAAATAACCTTATTAAAAAACAAATATTATAATAAAACATTATCTTTAAATTTTTTATTATTATCATTAATAATATAAATATAAC
>JBCEZW010201315.1:0-11247 GCA_039654385.1 Cataglyphis altisquamis | reverse complement strand
ATAGCCGCTATTGTTTTAACCATGCGGCATACTTCTTCTCTATCTTACGCCTAATTTGTATAAATTAAAATTTATATCTAAGAATCCGGATTAGCTTTATGTTTTTTGCACAGGATCATAGTTTAGCCACACCCGATGAGTCGCGCTAAAGTAAAAGAATGAACATCCCTAATATTACTCTCCCTGAAAATATAAAACCTCGTGATGGACGTTTTGGCGCAGGCCCGTCAAAAATTCCCTTCGACCATATTTCTCGCCTATCTGACTATACTCCACACATTATTGGCACTAGTCATAGGCAAAAACCAGTAAAAAATCTGGTAGAAAAAATCCGTACCGGTCTTGCTGAACTTTTCCATCTCCCCGACGATTATCAGGTTATTTTGGGAAATGGCGGAGCAACCGCATTTTGGGACGCTGCAGCTACTAGTCTTATCCATCATAAATCTCTCCATATGACTTATGGAGAATTTTCCAGTAAATTTGCTTCCGTTGTTTCAGAAGCTCCCTGGCTTAGTGCTCCTGAAATTTTATCTGCACCAGCAGGTGAAGGACTAAATCCAGCGGATATTACTCCAGAAAATGTCCAGGAAATCGATACTTTAGCCTGGGCACATAATGAAACTTCTACTGGTGTATGTGTACCTGTCTTGCGCCCTGCAGTTACTCCTTCTCAGGCATTAATCTGTATCGATGCTACTTCGGCTGCTGGCGGAATGCCTGTGGATATTACTCACACTGATGTATATTATTTTTCTCCTCAAAAATCATTTGCTTCAGATGGAGGAATTTGGTTTGCCATAATAAGCCCTGCAGCCATAGAACGCATACAGAAAATTCATGAAGAAAAAAGCCGATGGATCCCTCAATCACTTTCCTTAACTACCGCTATTGATAATTCCCTGAAAAATCAGACTTACAATACTCCTGCACTCTGTACCCTACTTCTCATGCATGAACAACTTGCGTGGTTGCTATCCCAAGGAGGTCTAACAGCAGCAAGTGCGCGTTCTCAGGATTCAAGCTCACGTATATATTCATGGGCCGAAAAATCTGATTTTGCTTATCCTTTTGTCACCAATCCTCAGTATCGTTCTTCGGTGATTACCACGATAAACTTTAATGATTCAATTGATGCAGCTCATATAGCTGCAATTTTACGAAAAAATAACATAGTTGATACCGAACCATATCGAAAATTAGGCAAAAATCAATTACGTATTGCAACTTTCCCGGCAATTGATCCAGATGATATTAGCGCATTAACTCACTGCATTGACTATATCTGTTCTCGATTATAATCCCCTGGTTATCGCCCTAGTTTCGTTTTTACTCCTCTATAGTTTATGCTCAAGTTTATACTCGCAATAGAAACTAAAATATTTCCTTAGCAGGAAAACCACATACATGTAATTTTTGCTATGATAACTTTATATTATGTGTATAGCTAATTGCGTACTATCATCTACAATTATTTGCCATGCACCGATAGTAAGTTATGTTATTTTTAGTTATAGTCTGTAATCATTACGTAAATTAATTGACGTGTGAAAATATATTTTAACTAAGAATATCGCATATCAACCCTGATTATTTTCCAAGGAGGATTCTATGCGATCATTGAAAGTCGTAGGAACCCAACATGAGTGCGACACGGGTCCTTTATTGATTTGCGCTGATGAAACAAATGATGAAACATTTAGCATAGAAATCACTCCCACTCTAAATGCTGCTGTTCAAGGAGAGCTTTCCCCCATGACTACCCCTTCTAAAGGTGAACCATATCTTTCTCCAAGAGAAATTCAACACCGCATTCGCTCTGGTCAAAGCGTTCACCAAGTCGCAGTGCTCTCAGGATGCTCAGAGGATAGGGTGGAACGTTTTGCCCACCCAGTATTGTTAGAACGTTCTCGCGTAGCACAACTAGCACTGGCCGCACATCCTATTCGTGAAGATGGTCCTGCTGAGCATAAATTATCTACTCTCATCAAACAAAGTTTTGTTTCTCGGGGTTTACCTCTTGATTCTGCACAGTGGGATGCTTGGAAAGGACCTAATAATCTGTGGATTATTCGCCTATCATGGACAGTAGGAAAATCAGAAAATCGTGCTCACTGGCAATTTACACCTGGATCACATGGTGGAACAGTATTAGAACTCGATGATAATGCACGTGAATTGATTGATCCACGATTTCAGCGTTCATTGCAATCAGTATCGGGTCTATCTCGCAGGATGATTGAAGCATCAAAAACCTACGATGATACGTCATTAGAGGAATCCGAAGAATTAAGTAAAGCTGACCATCTTGAACTGATCCGCCCACCTGCTAGTGCACCTGCACGCAAGAAATCTACTCCTCGCGCCCGTACGAGCATCCCTGCATGGGAAGATGTATTACTAGGTGTTCGAAGCGCGCCGCATTAATCACTTATTTTTTCCACTACTATACTTTATACTATCTGTAGTGTTACTTATCTTTACGGTCGACTACCATTTTGACCGCTCCTAGAGAAATCTAACACCTATAGAACATATGCCCACAACATTGCTTCTCGTTTTTTTAGTTTAATAATGTAGGGAGTATATCTTTAATTTTTATGGTGCGCTCTGTGAGGTTATGACGCGCAATAAGCCCAGAAAGTGAGTTGAGATGCATAAAAATTTATCACTCATATGGTACTCCTATGATCTAACTCATCCGCCAACTTCTCAAGAAAAAGCCTTAGCCGTCGACGCTTTTGTACAAGAATTTTCACTTGAAGCGCAAGCAATGCGTTCCACTTTAGATTCTTTACACGATAAATTTGGTGTGCTCATCCACGATAATGCTTTAGTAATTAGTGCTCCTGATTTTCATAAAATTACCCATCCTAGTGAAATCACAGAACAATGGTTAACATTGCTTCCTTGCCAGCATATTATGTTTATTAGCACTGATTCTTCTTGCGCTCGAGCAAGTATAGGGTTATGGGATAATCACCAATTATTGCGTTCTTTTAGTGCTGATCCATTTGAAATCTATGAGAATAAAGGACTTCCCCTTCCTGAAGAACGTCCTTTTTGGGCAGGTAAACATCCATTACAATTCGCGGCAAATGTAGAGCCGGTACGTACGGAAATACCATTTCATCCATTAGAGCTGGCAGATTCTTTTCTCAAAAACCAACTGGGATTTCATTTTTTTTCACGCTCACCTCAGGATCAAGAATATATTTCTTCTTTACAATTTACGCAGTATAGCTCATCAATTCTTGCACAATCACCACAAGACTAAACTTTTATCTCAATCCTGAGTATGCTGTAATAAGAGGAAATATAAGAAAAACTCTAATATTTACTCTTACTTATCTTTTTTAACTGTATACATATACATATATGTTGTGAGTGATTATTATGCCCCAGTCCTTACCTGATATTCCTCAACCACACCGGTTATGGATAAGCCTTAATAGTGTTGTAGGTGCTCTTATGTGCTTATGGCTTATAGTATTGATCTTTTCGGTTTTTACACATAATCATTCTCTTTTTTTTCTTTCTGTAGCCGGCGTAGGCTACGGTGGGATAATTCTGCTTTTCTCGGGTGTTAACCAGCATAAAACATGCTAGATAATCCGCTACTTCTTCTTGAATTACCCTGCACATTACAAGCGGTCAGTTCAGACAAAAACATTACTTTGCATTATTATAGAATTATTAAACTGTATTATTGTAGAACTATTCAACAATACCAAAAGATGAAATCTTCCTGAGCAGCAATCACATTACATCAGTTATTCACTCATAAACAGAGCAATATTTACTTATAAACACAATATTCATTAATAAACAGAGAATGGGATGCAAAAAATAATGCCAGAAAATCATCCTGGAATTAAACAATATCCGGCAGCACGCATCCATACATCTTCTCCCACCGATGATACTCCTGCTCAATCACCACCAAACATATGGAAAAAGGCCATAATACTTTGGAATAAAATTCTTAAAGCTGATGGAGCTGATCAATCTGGTTTATCTGACTTAATTTATACTTCTATTCTTAATAACGCCTCTGATGCAGGAATGCTTCTACCTTTAGCAAGTATTTTATTATTTGGCGGAAATTCTCATGATAGCAAGTTTCGAGTAGCTATATATCTTCTCGTGACTTTAGCCCCCTACACTATCATTGCGCCTTTTCTTGGCCCTTTATTAGATAAACTTCATTCGGGACGAAGGCTAGCACTAGCAGGTACATTTGCTTTCCGGAGTATTTTAGCGATTGTTTTAGTGTGTAACGCTTCACTCACGCAGGGAAAAATTGTGTTTCCTCTGTGGCTGCTTTATCCATGCACCTTATTAATGATGCTCAGCAGTAAATCCTATATTGTTCTCAAGGCTGCTATTATTCCACGAGTTGTTCCTCCCTCGCTTGATTTAGTACAAGTTAATTCTCGTACTAATACGTTTTCAAGTGTGGCCGGAACAATCTTTTTAGGGGGAACTCTTTCCTCCCTATGCGTCTACATGGTACCTAAAATTTTCCATATAGAGGGAGGGTTTTTATGGATGGCTATACTCACATTCTGCGGAGCATTATTATGTCTGCACTTACCAGAAAAAATTGAAGGAAATAAAGACGAAATTTCGATCTCCATTACCGATCATTTCACCTCCCATCATGATATACCCACGCAATCGGCCATTCACTCACCTTCACCTATTATAAAACCACACAAGCAATTATTGGGTTCTACTATACTTACCTGCCTCTGGGGAGTATGTTCTTTAAAAGTCGCTATTGGTTTTTTGTATTTATTTATGATTTTTTATCCTCGCTCACCCGCGATGAGCCATATCACTGGTATTGAAAAACTATTAATTGCAGCTGCTGGTACCGGAGCTACCGGGTTAGGGGGATTTATAGGAAATATTTTGGGAGCAAAAATTCGTTTAGGCACACCCCAAAAAATTGTGTGCATTTGCGCTGTGCTGAGCGTTACCGCTTTTAGTTGTGCAGCAGTAGTGATGTATCTAAGCCATAATTCTCTTTTACCCATTGTGATTGCTGCATTAATTACAGCCACTTGCGCTAATTCTGGTAAAGTTTCTCTTGACTCATCTATTCAAGACAACTTAGCGCATAATGCTCAAGCAAGCGCATTTGGTTTATCAGAATCTTTACTTCAAATTAGCTGGGTTCTTGGTGCCGCATTAGGGGCATTACTGCCACCAGTACCATATATTGCTTTCACTATTATTTCACTTATCATGCTAGGAGGAAGCATAAAAATGCTCTCTATTTATCGATCTTATCGATCTCTTTCCCCCAGCTCCACCTCTCCCACTTCCCCCAGTCACGCGCCAGACTCTTAAATTCTTACTCATCATCCAATGCACATCTCATCAATTATCAATGCTTACCAGCTAATAAATTTACAAGGACATATCTCATGAAGAAACCAGGTTTCTCGCGCATGAACCTATCTAAAACCCCACCAGTTATCATAATTATTACGATATTGATACTAGTTTTAGCGATCTACCAAAGTTCTTATATGCTAGCGCGTAGAGCTGGAACACCACAACCCATAGTGACAATATCTGCCGGATCACATATACGGCAAGTTCCCCCTACTGCATTTTGCTCTCCACGACTTGATCTATGCTTCCCGCATAATCAGATTACGTATTTCCCTTTTACAGATAACACGCCTACCATTATTTCTCTGCCTCCGAGCATATACAAATATGTATGGAGCTACTTTATTCAGTATGCTCATACATACACTGATCACCCTGCTAGTTCCCAAATATTTTTTCCTGGCAACACTCCACGCACATTAATATTGCATACGCTTAAGAACCATCCTATTATCTTTTTTGAAATAGATGTATACGCGATAGCTGTTATTAATCACACTGAAACTGCAGTAACGCGCGCAGTATGGAGTATTCAGTCTTCATTCCCTATTACATAGAACTCATCTCATAACCATAATGCACCTCGCGTACTGATCATGACCATGAAGATAGCTCACACGATACTACGAACCTCCTTACCCTATCAGCAATAACTAGTAGGCAACCATGTAACAGCGATCATAATAAATAATGGTCAGGATTTCTGCATATCATCCTGACCATATAAACATTGCATAAAAGCCTTAATAGGTTTTTAGAAAACTGTAGGATCAAGCTCCTCCGCTACTGCCCTAAGTACATCAGCAACTCTTTCAGCTGTTTTATTGTCAGGGTACTTACCGTTACGTAATCCTGGTTGAACTTGAGCTTCCAATACCTTAATAATATCTTCAATCATTGCATGAAACTGTTCAGGTGCACGTCGTTTTGCCTGAGCAGCAGCTTTAGATGATGCAACAATTGATGGAGCTGGTTCTAATATAGTAACAGTCAACGCTTGAGGCCCTCTCCGCCCTTCAGCCATACCAAACTCTACTTTTTGACCCGCTTTAAGAACAGTAACCCCATGCGGCAAAGCAGATCCTGGCAAATAAACATCTTCTCCATCATCTTGAGTAAGAAAACCAAATCCTTTAGCAGGATCATACCATTTAACTTTTCCTGTAGGCACAAAAATCACCTTAACTATCGTTGATAATCAATTAATTATAAAAATTGATAAAATTATTAAATTTCTTATCCTTCAAAAATTGCGATAAACATAAATACACAATATAAGGATTCATGCATTATTATCTTTATTCACATCTTCGTGAAGAACAATTTTATTTCATGTATTGGCTGAAATATACGCTATATTCTGCCAAAAATCTATTTCTACATTGGGCACAGTGCAATATAAATGTAAATTTACACTTTAAATACTTGAATAACCAAAGCATGTAGCAAAATAAAGTTACCAGTGACGTTGCTTACGTATCTCCCCCGTAGTACCTTCATCCGCACATATTTAAGCATGATTAACGATCACAGGTACTTTCCTTGAATCTCAATGCGCATTAACCACTCATCATCATATAAATATCACTCATACAAAATAAATAATTATTTATTGCAATTTACCCATCGCGTACCCTAACACACTCGCTTATATCATTAAGTTTTTACTCCGTTACTTATCGCACTGTGACATTTTTAGTTATGTACCATCAATAATCCTTATTATAAACCCCCTAGTCTTTCCATTTATAAAAATCGTCACATATGCGCAACCATAACCCATCACATGAATATACCTAAAAATCAATCAATAAAATAATGCGCACATACAACTATTAACCTATAACCTGTCCATATTTCTTTATATTCATATAATTAATACTTACATATATTTATATAATTAATATTCCTATATATTACATAAAGTATACCTTGACCATCTCTCTAGATGGTAACTTTATTCCTTCTTCCTCATAAAACAAAAACCACCAACTATAACCAATTATACTGATACAATTCTTATCATTAAGAATCGTTTAATTTATACAAGTAAACTACTATATTTTCTAGAAAATCTATTTTTTATACTAACTTTTATTGACATATTATAGAATCTGTTTATTTTCTATTATTATCCCGTGAAGATCGTAACTCTTGGGAAATAGCATAAAAACTGTAAAAATAAGAATATAGCAGAAAATCTACTGCACTCTCCCACTCACCCTAGATTCTAAAATTTTTATGCCGTTTAACAAAATTCTTTACACATATCTATTAATTACCTTATAGGGAGGACGCAGGCACAATGGCTACTATAGATTTAGGAATCCCCTATACATTTTTCCCCCGTGATGATGCCCAGGCCGCCCATCATAGACACTCCACATCCGAGGCAGATCCTATAACCGATTCAAACATGCCCATGACTGGATCATTAATAGATCGTTATGGACGCCGCATTACACATCTACGTATTTCATTAACCGATAAATGCAATTTACGATGCACCTATTGCATGCCAAGCACTAACCATGATTTTATCCCCCCCGCACATCAACTTCAGTATCATCACTTTCAGCAAATTATTCGTTGCGCTTTATCAATAAATATTACTTCTCTTCGTTTTACGGGCGGCGAACCATTACTTTCCCCTTTACTCGCACCACTTATTAAGTACGCTCGACACTACGCCCAACAATATTACCTCCCCCTGGATATTTCCCTTACTACGAACGCAGTTATGCTCTCCCATGCATTGCCTAACTTAATTTCTCAAGGATTATCTCGAGTTACCATATCATTAGACACCCTCAATGACCTGAACTTTTACCAAAAAACCGCACGTAATAGCCTGAAAAAAGTATTAGCAGGAATTGAAACATGTTTACACTATAATTTTCCACTAAAAATTAATACTGTGATTGCCGACCAAGCCGCATTAACAGAAATCCCCCACATATTAGCCTACTGTTATCAGCGGAATATACCAGTGCGCTTTATTGAATATATGCCACTTTCTACACCCTACACCGCATCAGACAATCAGCATACTACTAATATTTCTTCTACACTCTCCCATCCCAATGCCCAAGAAATTCGTGAATGTATTTCAACTTACGGTCAGCTTATTTACTCCCAGGAATCTCGCGGTTCACGTCCTGCACAAATGTATAATTTCATTCCCCATAACTCATATATATCCGCATATAATTTGCCTGTTGAACGTATCAAAAATTTACCTGTAGGTATTATTGCAACTATGTCAGAACCTTTTTGTCACAATTGTGACCGGACACGGATCACTAGTGATGGCTTTGTCCGCAATTGCTTATTTTCCCCCCATGAGTATCCCCTCATTACAGCAACTCATAATAATAGCAATAATGCCTATAATAACGATATAGCTCTCACTGATGAAGAAGTTATTCTCCGATGGAGACAAGCTATGTGGGAGAAAAAGGCTAATTACACCCAAGCATTATCCACTCATGCTACTCCTGCTCGCCCCATGCATGTTATTGGAGGATAATTACTAGCGTATACATACCATTGAAAATAATAAGAAAAATAAACAAATCATGATTAAGATACGATTTTACGGTGCCGCTAAAGACGCAGCAGGAGCATCCTGCCTTGACTTTGATACTTCTGCCCAAAATATTTATCAATTAATATGTGACCTCACACACCACTACCCTCTTCTTACTACAATAATAGAGCATTCCCGCCTGGCACTCAATGAAAAAGCCATTTCGACTCTACCGCACAATCATGATCACTACATGTCCATTCCACTGCCACCAGAAGCGATTATAGAAATAATGCCCCCTTTTGCTGGTGGCTAAACACGATCAACAACACGCTAACATACACTAAACATATAGATCACAAAACTCACCATATAAACATCAATTTATATATGTATATTTTTTAAGAAAGCCTGAATTATTTTTCATGCCCCACCATCAATGCTCATCAATATTAAAATTTTTTATTAATTCTATCCATAAAAAACTTACCAAAATATTGTCGATTTTTGCCATAATTACTTGCTATTAGCAATGAAATACTCTTTTCATGACCCCTGTATATAAGAAAAACTGGCCACATTAACCTATTCATAATAGAAATATATTAAATTATAAAAATATAGTTTTATCAGTATATATACTGTACTTGTTAAATATTTTTTTAACAAAAGTTCGCTCTATACCTGTGGATAAAATCCTATATTATTAACATTTTCATATCCCAGGGGTGACTTTTTAATATATCTGGACTATCATTATGAAAGGTTATATATACACCAAAGCTTTATTTTTTTAAGAAAAGTCTCTATAATAATGAGACTAAAAATCTAATAAAAGACGCGTAAAACTACGATATAAAGTTGGGATGTGTGACGATAAAGTATAGATATCACTTTGTTCTTTATAAGTGTTGTTACTTTACTAGTCATCCCTAAAAGTATTTAAATCAACGGTTATTAAGCATTGCAAGAGAGGACTTACTATGGCAGGTCGCCATCGCAAACGCAAAAATACCACGGGCAATTCCGGAAAATTCATATTGGCTAGCGCTATTGCTTCTGCTGGCGGAGCAACTTTAGCAGTTCATGCAGCTCCCACGCATGCTGCAACTGATGATGAATGGAACAACGTTGCTAGTTGTGAATCTACTAATAATTGGAACATAAACACCGGTAATGGCTACTATGGTGGATTACAGTTCAAGCAATCTACCTGGCTTGCTTATGGCGGTGGGCAATATGCTCAACGCGCAGATCTAGCTTCTCGCTCACAACAGATTACCGTTGCAGAAAAAGTACTGCATTCACAAGGTAAACGTGCATGGCCAGTGTGTGGAACAGGTTTAAGTTACACCCCTTATGATGGAGTTTCTGCTGGAGAAGAGCGCCAAGATGGGCAATTTTCTCGTTCACATCATGCTATCTCTAGTAATTCTCCCGCATTTCGTTCGGCGATTAATGATGCGCAAACCTCCCTTAACCATTATTTTGCTCATCAATCATCGTCTACTTCTACAGCGCATCAGCACAATCAGCGTGCGCTTTCACCTACCCATGCAGCACAGCATATTTCTTCCAAGAAAACTGTTGCAGAGCGTTACGATACATTATCTACTAACCGGATTCCTGCTGCAGGCTTTAAGGGAAATGGCTCTTTAACCTCAACAACTACACAAGGGGTTCATCCAAATAAATTAGCTGAGCATCTAACTACTGGAATGCACGTACATCAAGATCATACTCGTTCTTCTCATGTTTCTCTTCCTGGGGCACCTGCTCACGCTTCTAACCCTATACATTTTTCTCAGAAAGACAATAAGAACCCAAAAAGGCATTCTCCTGCGCATCCTGCGCCAAAAAACCATGAACAAACGCCTACTTACTCCACCTTTAATACTCCGGCAAACCATTCTGATTTACGTCAAAACCCAGCTCCTTCCCAAGGTGGTAATGTCAAAGGTATTGATCCAGAGTTAGTTAGTGGAATAGTTGATGCCATGGGAGGAAGAGCTCCTCGCGGTAAAATTGATCCCCAAGATGTGATTCGTAACCCGAATCAGTATTTTCCCGATGTTGCAAAACTGTTTAGTGGTGATAATTCATCAAATTCACAAAACCGTAGTGGATCAAGCATGTCTAATATGGTAGGCGCTTTTGAAAAAGCATTATCTGATGTAAATTCAGGAGTTCCTAATACTACTACAAATAATGGGGTAAAACCTGCACAAGGTTCCCCTGCCGTTCCTGGTACTGGAGTCCAACATAACCAGTAAATAACTGAGTCTTCATAGTGGGGAATTGTAAAATTTTCT
>JBCEZW010201230.1:0-11290 GCA_039654385.1 Cataglyphis altisquamis | reverse complement strand
ATAAAAGTAACAATTTTTTGAAAATTAGTTTTTACGAATTTTGACCATATTCTTGAACGGATTAACATATCAATCTTTGGTTTAGGTCAAAAAAAAAGTTTGCTTTCTTTGGCAAATTAGAAAATAATATATTCTTTTTTTATGCCCTCTCAAACAATATACTGCAACCTTTTCTTTGTAAACGCATTTATACAGGGTGTTCTGCAAAGATTGTGCCAACGTTCGAGAAGGAAGCTCAGATCAAAAAATGATAAATTTTTCTGTTCAGTTTACTATGCTCTACTCGCTCACAATCTTTGCAGGACACTTTGTAGATCGAATATTATTATATCAAGTAATCAAATCTTTTTATTATTTTTGGATCTCCAATATACACGGACGTGAGCAGAGAAATTGAGAAATTACAGAATTGCGACGACACGTCGGGACAATAATATCGAATATATTATAGCTAACAAGAATAAAATGACCAGTCCACTATTTTGTCCGGCCTTGCATGAGAGAAAGAGAAAGAGAAAGAGAGAGAGATTTTCGTATGTCTTGCATACGCGACACGTATAAAAAGTGCAATTTTGATAGCGATCGTTTTGTATTCGGGACGATCAAGTACTTTTAAATTGTACAGATGTGTAAATATCATATTTATTAATATATATTTAAATTTTTTAATGTTTCTTATTAATTGCAATTTGCGAGTCACAACTACCTTAATCTCTTAAAACGGAATTTATTCTTGAATTATTATAATTCTCCTTCGAGATTACGCGTAATTCCTTTCTAACATTTTTTATAATTTTTTAAATCTTAAAAATTATTTATAAAAAAGAAAAAATCTTTTCCGTTAGCTACATAATTTTTCAAAATTTAAACTGTTGAGCAATTAAAATCCTTGAACAAATTTTCTTATTCTTTCATCGTAGAAAAATGGGCATTGTTATACAAGATATAACTGGAAATATTACTAAAGCGACAAATTTCTATGAGATATCATTAAAGTAAAATCTTATGCGTCATAAATCTTTAGAACGAACAATGATCATCTTTACAATAAACAAATATTCTTCGAAAACTAAAAAAGTGAAACTCATAATAAGGATGAATAATTCTTTGAATAAACATTCCAAATTTTTCTTCAAAGCATGATTCATACTATTCCCGATCCTTCCTTTTCTCAACTTTCACTTTTTAGTTTTCCTTTTTGACCAATGAAAATCAAGATTCCTATGTTTCTCTACTTTAATTGGTAAATGAAATTTTCGAAACATTTCTAACGCTGAGCAAAATGCATCTTACCATGAGTCTACATCAAGTCATCAAACGAAGTGCATGCGTGTTACAGACGGATAGTGACAGTCCTAGAAGTTGCATTAAACTTTATACGCTCACGATTTGTTATATATATGTAAATACATAAATAAAAATAGTAATACAAACCAATTGAATAAGCTCGTTGCCAGCTGTGATTTGTATATTTAATTTTTTGTCCGATATGGCTGCGATAACACATTTGCCCGACGACGTGATTATCATTATTCTGGAAAAGAAGAACATCAATTTGGAGGATATCGTGAATTTTAAGTCTACCTGTAAAAGATTCCAGCAGATAATACTGCCCAACAAATTTTGGGAGAGGAAGTATTATGAGAGGTATTTTTTTTTTAATTTATAAGTTTTTTTTATATTAATTCATTTATACTCAGTTGATTTTCGTCACTCAATAAGCGTCATCTCTGCGAGAAAAATAATACAGGAGTAAAATTTATGTGTGTGCGTGCCTGTTAAATCAGTAGAAATTAAGCATGGTTCTGATGTTATAACGTAGTAGGATTACAGTACAAAAATCGAGATTTAGTAAAGCCGAAATTTTTATGCACCTAAAGCTCGGAAGGTCAACGTCTGAAGGGCAGCATTCGGCCAGCGCAACCTTTCAATCAGGCCCGCGCAGTCTTTCAGTCTGGGCGCCGATCGTATTCGAAAATAGGAAATTTAAACTACAGTACAATCTCGTAATAGTGCATAAAATCCTTTCCATACTGTTAGATTAAATCTGTCCAAAACCTGGCTCGCGAGCTAAAGCGCTTCTATCTCTCCGTCGCCTTAATAGCGTCTATAGAGCAAGAAGTAAATGATTTAATAGTAAATAAAAAAGGACAGAAGCTAGTATTTTTAATATTAGTATGGTCCACGTGCAATAGTCAAAATTTGAAATCTCTGGCCTCTCGAAGAAACTAGTTGGGCATCCTAGATCTAGAAAGGATATAATAATGTTCATAGATCAACTCTAAGTTTCGCGCAGTTTAATAATCATTGCTAGTTTATATAATATTTTATAATTATTTAATAATTGCTCATTATTTTCAATAGATTTTAATTTCAATTTCTCTTTACTTAGGTTTTATTATTAAATTATCAACATAAGGATTGTCTTATTACTTATTATTTTTTTCCGTTATAACATGTTTAAAAATGTTTTTTTTTAAATAAATTATTAAAAATATAAGTTGCAAATAAATATTTTTACTGTTGTATTTAGTGGGCTTTTTTGTTTTTGTATTATTTTAATTTTATAATAAAAAAAAAGAAATTTATTTTCTAACATAAAACATGAAGAATGCTAAATTAAAGTATTTTTATAATTTGCATTTTCTTTTTTTATATTTTAATTTTAAAACTTGCAATAATACGATTAAGTGTAAATTTTAATAATTTTAATAATTTAAAATTTTAATTTTAAGTTTAATTATAATATTCAGATTGTATAATTATATTTGAACACTTTTTTTTACATTTAATTTTTTACATTGCTTCAAAATTGACTTATAAAATATTCTTTTTACCTTTCCATAAATAATCATATCTTTTCAAACTTATCATGTAACCATATTTTTTTCTTGTAATTTATAATTTTTGTGATTTTTACAAATTTATAAAGCATTATAGCAATCAGTTATATCGATTTCGAGATTGTAAAAATTGGGTGAATTTTTTTTATTTTAAAATTATTTTTTTATTCTCATTTTAATGGCATATGTAGAATATCCCTAAATATTCAATTTTCACTCGATTTTTCTTATTTAAATATGATTTAAAATTATTTAACAACTTAAATCATGTGAGATTATCGCAGCAGGTGCATCTCGATAACACACATATGCACAGTGTGCATGTGCAGAGTGTGTCCGATAATTTTTGATACACTCGAAATATGAAGCTAGATTGAGTCAAACTGAAAAAAAAAAGTCTACCATTTTTTTTTCTATAACGCTTAACAAAAGAACTATTATTGAATAAAGTCTGCCTAATTATCGCCTATCTTTAGGTAAACGCACGTTAGTGAGCCGCGTGTCTGATAGTATGCGAGAGCGCTCCGCCATTACGGCGGCGCATACTATCAGACGCGCAATTCACTGACATGCGTCCAGCTAAAGATCGGCGCTGGTTGGCCAGACTGTCAATAATAACTTGTTTATTAAGCGATATAAAAAAAGTACAGAATTTTTCTTTTCAGTTGGATTTCAATCTACCTTTATACTTCAAGTTTATCAAAAATTACCGGACACCTTTTATATATGTATCATACAAATTGCTGTCTATTACTATTGCGATAATTATAATTTGATTAAAACAGTAAATCACATCTTTTTTGTTTAAATAAAAAAATTTATATTGTTATTTATAATTTTTTTTATGTGGTTTGAATATTAATGGATATGTAATTATGAAATTTATATGTATTTTAAAAGGTATATTTTTTAAAATTTATTGCTAATATTGTGAAGTTGTGTAATATAATTTTCAGGAAATTTTTTTTTTTAATTTTAGCTGTTTTACTGCGGAAAAAAGGTATAGCAAAGAGAAACAGAAAAAAATATTTGGTCGTATCAATTTCAAAGAAAAAATAGAAGCAGGATTATATTATATCCAAAAGTCTCAATATTATGCATTAATGATGTCGGAAAATAAGTTACGTGATACTGACAAGGAGCAATTGGAGCATTTTCTGAGTTCCACTGCTGAAAATTCTATGACATATTATTTTGTGCTGGATGAGATAAATAAAATTTCTGCGCAACAATCATGGTAGAAAATTCAATAAACTAAATTGTTATTGATTTTATAAATTAATATAATTACTGCAAAGTTAATATATAATTATTGTTGAAGTTAACATATAAATTTTTTTTTCAGCAAATTGTTCTCCAATTTGGCAATTGAATATAACTTTAAGCTAATTTTTCACTATCTTAAACAATATAGATTTGTATATGAGCAAATGAAATTCTTGAATATACCAGAAACGAGACGGATTTTGGAAAAACAGCTTACAGTCGTGGCACAACATTTTCAACCACACGTATCTTATTCAACCGTACAAATGTGGTTAGATGAAGTAACGAAGGCAGTACTATCTCGTCTGAAAAATCGATATTCAGCTCATTCAATTTGCTCTACGGATTTTAAGCAATTTTTTTTTTTTGGAAGAAAAATAATATTGATGAGAATTTCTGGAATGAAGTCGAATCAAAGCAAATTATGTGTGTCCTCGAAGAATACATAT
Source organism: Cataglyphis altisquamis (assembly GCA_039654385.1). Lineage (NCBI taxonomy): Eukaryota > Metazoa > Arthropoda > Insecta > Hymenoptera > Formicidae > Cataglyphis > Cataglyphis altisquamis. The sequence continues at coordinate 6,732 of JBCEZW010201230.1, read as the reverse complement.
TTGCCGAGTTAGACATTCATGAATTAAGTTAGTTATTAATGAAATCAGATCTCGAAGCAGAATATATAAAAGATGTAAGTTATTTTAAATTACAATAATAATTTGTTTTTTGTTGCTCATATATAACTATAATTTTTATTTTTTATAAACGTTTCAATATACAATTTTTCTAATATAATTTAATATAGTTTACAGAATGTTTTCGAGATCATTTATTGACTGCCATGTATCACATCGTAGCTAGAAGACTTGGCGTACGTAGCATTTTGGGATTAGAAATAGGTAGAAGATATAATATTGTAGTTTTATGGAATTCAAAATAGTAAGTATAATTTTCATTTATTGCTAAAACTCTTTCAATACTTTTGGATATATATATATATATATATATATATATATATATATATATATCCAAAAATATATATAGGATGACCCATCAAAAGTGATTATCTTCTTTTAAATTAAAAAAAGATAAACCGTAACAAATATATATCAAATTAAATGTTTTAAATTGAATTTTATTGTGAACATTAGTGATTGCTTCTGAAAGCTATCTGCGTTAACGAGAAGGAGTGTGCGTTTCTTTTGTAATAATGTAGATATTTTGATATAAAAAAGGTGTAGCGCTTAAAACGAATACAATAATGTATAATTTAATATAACTCGTATAATATATATAATACGAATTTTATCAACTCAAAATATCGCGAATGACGTTTACTTCCCATAAAAGGCGGTAGTCACTTTTGATGAGACCAGCCTTGTATATGTATATACTTTTTCATACGGATATTTCTATTGTTTCTTAGATTACTTATTTGTTTTAAATTCATGAGAAACAAAAGATCGTAGTCTAAAAATATTGTTTTCGAACATTTAACAATACGTTAGTGTGCGCGTTAACATAGGCATACAGAAAAATAATCAAAATTTTTTCTTTTGATAAAAGATCAAACTCATCTTGAGATTTTTAAATAAAATAATAATATAAATTTTTTTTACAAAAACGTTTTCTTGTTTTATTTTACACATAAATATATAGATTTATAAACATATTTAAATATATACATATTTAAAAAAAAATTTGTTTTATAAATTATATTTCACTGATAGAAAAAAATCTATTAATTTTTTATAATTTAGCAATAACATGTACAAAATGACAAAATGAGTTTATATGCAAAATTCCATGTGCATTTCTTTTTTAAATTTGTATAATTTATTAAAACATGTTAAGTAACTTTTCATTTTATTTGAAAATTTCATTTCATTTTATGTTGAAAAGAATTTACTGTTAAATCTCTTAAAAAATTTTTTAAAAATTATATAGCTTGTTGTCCAGTTACGATTGATGCACAATATTTTCAATCAATCTATTACAAATACTAGAAAAATTATAAGTGTTAATTACAACATACTTTCTATATATTATAAGTTTAATTTTTAACAACATATTTTTAAACGCATAAATGTATATATTAATTTTTTTCTTATTTTCAGTAATACAAACAATTGGGATAATACTGAGTATTTTTACATGAATCAAAGCTCTAATTTATTGTATCCTTCAAATATTATCAGAAAAAGATACAAGGACAATTTACTTTTTAATAATTCATTAAATGATATTTGGGTAATTTTTTATATTTAATTCTTTACATTAATTTTAAGTAGCTAATGAAAATAATAATCACCTATAAATTCAAATAAATAATACGTTATTTTAATAAGTCTCAATACATTTTAAATCAACGATAAAAGTAATAAACTTTTTTTTATTTTTTTGTAATCGAAATTTTCTTTACATTAGTTTTTTTTTCTAGATAACACGAGAAATGATGAAAAATTTTTATAAAAAATTTAAACACAATTCTAATATGCAATGGGATTTCAGCATTATTTTCAATTTTCTATCTACATGTCTTGAATATGATGTTGAGCGCATATGTATTGAAAATGAATACCAAAATATTACATTAAATACAATAGAGGTAGATTATAACATCAGCATAATGCAATTTAATATATTCATGTATCAATGAAAAAATTATATTAATTTTAATTATTCATTCAGTTATTACATTATTTTAAAAATTGCTTGTTTAGTAATTTTTATCGATTAAATTTTGCTATTATATTTTCACAGATTATGAATGAATCTAACGCAATGAAGAAACGATCAAAAAGAAGGCTAAAGAAAATCAAATTTGCCGTTGGAATGATCGTATCGATTAAATATCATTATTGTGCTTATGAAGGTGTAATCATTGGATGGGATCATGACTGTCACAGAATTGATTTCTTGTCCAAAATGCAGTATAATATGATGTGCCCATATCTAAGTGAATGCAATAGATATTACAGCTGCAAATGTGAACAATTTTCGGCAAGTGTCCACCAGCCGCATTTTATCATCCTCGTCGAAAATAATGATATATTTTATGTGCCGCAGGGTATGATTATTAGTTGCATTCTTATTAATCATATATGTTTTATATTTATATGTATTTTATATGATCTTTTATCTGTACAATGAAATATACATACACCTTTTTTATTATAGATACACTATTGAGAATTCCACCAAAAATGATCAACAATATAGAAATTGGAAGATATTTCACTAGATTTGAAGGCACTTGTTATATACCGAATGGAAGCTTGAGAAAACAGTATGCAAAAGATTCCGCGATAATAGCCGAAATATTTGCCAAGCAATAGTTTTTAAAATCTATTCTAAATTTTTTTTTTTTTTTTCTTACCATCGCCTCAGAAGGAAAAAGGGATATAGGATAAAATAAAAGGTAATAAATGTCGGGTCTATTGGGTACAAAAGGAAGGCCTTTTATGTATACTCTTCAGGCCATCGGTCGAACACCGGTGCTCCCCACCCTTCGTCCAAATACATCTTCGGAGTGATCAGGTAGATTACAATGCAGGCCCTGCACTCGCTTGCTGGTTTTATCCTTATTATTGGTTTGCGGCAACGAGTACAACTCGTTTGCGTTTTAGCTGAGACTCTATAATACTAAAGTACTAAATTATGCGGCGACACCAATGAATAACTATTTTTTAATTCATCGGCTATTTCATGGTAGCAAGAATAGCAGACCTTGTTACTGTCGTTAATGTTCTGGAAAAGCAAGTTTCTCCAGCAGCTTAACGCATCGCAAGTTTGCCAATTCTCCATAGGTTTCAGGGTGGTCTTGCGACTTTACACCGTCGAATGATTCGCGGTGTTCTTTCTCTTGAGTTTCGGGAGTCGGCGTGAGGCAATGATACGGTGGCATTTTTCCTCTTTACTGTAATCGATGATGCAATCGATTATGCAAATAATATGAAAGGAAAATGGTTCTATTTTTTGGTTGTAATTAACACTCATCTAAAGAATAATATTAATACGTTAGACTTATAATATATGTCAGACTTATAATATATGTTAGACTTATAATATTAATAGTAGAGTATGGAAATTTGGTATGAGTGAGATGTTATGTAAATCCATGTACACGAGGGATTTTTTCTCTCCCCTTTTTTTCGTCCTCTTTTTTTTTATTCCCTTTTTAAATGCAGGGGAATACATGTTCGATTTTCCTGATGCTTTGTCGGGCGATACCAAACCGAATCAATGCCCTTTTGAAGTCATAGGATCCATAAAAACTTTCTATTCGTAATTTGTAGATTAACAAGGACCTTCAAAGAGAGGTTGTTTTATTTTTCTATCCATCCCTTGTGCTCTTCTGCCATGAGTCAGCAAAATTTTATTATGTCATTAGACCATATTGAGGTAACGGTTATTGGGCTCGTATAGGGCAAGCCGCATGCTATTGCTTGCCACGGCAATTTTTTGAATTTATTTTCCAGTTTATAAATTTCGTTCTTTGGTAGAATGATCGCCCTGCCGATATCTTTAAGTAAGACCTTGACCATATCTCCTGTTTCCTTGATTCTAATTAGTAATCCCTTGTGCCAGAACCCATCGTCTTTTACAACAACGGCTATACCCCTCTGTATTTCTTGTGATTCGAGGTGTACCGCGATCCGTTCTATCATCCAAAAATTAAGGTCTTTTTCTAATTTCTCGAGGTCCCTTTCATTATTTCTAAGTCGGACCGAATTATAATATTTAGATTGTATAATTATATTCAAATACTTTTATTTTACATTAAATTTTTTACATTGTTTCAGAATTGAATTATAAAATATTCTTTTTACCTTACCCATAAATAATTATGTCTTTTGAAACTTATCCTTTTTGGATCCTCCAGCGATCGTCCCATTAACAAATGTAATATATACTTTTGGATCATTATTATTAGATTATTATATAACTATAATATATAAAAAGTGTGATGTACCCTTTCTTTCCTACATTACCAAAGTGAAATAAGCAGTGGAGTTGCAAACACAAAAACTTAATTTTAATTTTGCTTAAATTAATTTTTAATTAGATAAAGTAGCTAAATATTTAGATGTATTATTATCTAAAAGAATTAAATAAATTGTTTGTAGTAACAATACATTTAAATAATAATTATACAATTAATTATTTTATATAAATGCAGGAAATGAAAAAAAAAAATAAAGTATTTAATCATATAAATTTTCCAAAACTATTGTTTAAGTAATATTGTTTAAGTAATAAATTAATATCAATATAGAGCTTGTTGACGAAGCCTCTCGATGTTCATCGTCATTTTTCATCCAAGCCTTTTCTACATGTCTTCCAACAAACCGACATTCGTTTTGCGAGGCAATCGAGTTATTTATTTTAGAATGCTTCGTTAATAAATGATGCTATTTTGTTTATTATTGTGATATGAGTACCTTCTACGTAATGAATTTGCACTGCACTTTCAGTAACCTAAAAGTAATTTCTCTTAAAAAAATATCTGAAAAATGATAAAATGTGTTACGCTTTAATAAAAAATTTACCTTATGTAAACCATAATCCTCTTCAGGAAAAGCAAAAGGTGTAAATGTAGGTTTTAATAATAATATAGATGATTTTAAACGTGACAATGAAGATATGTCATAATCTTGTATAGCGATTACATGATCGTAAAACGTTGTACATAAGAGTTTTTGATTTTCAACACTTAACGAATCAATCTTCTGCAAAAAATGAGTAGAAACTAGTTGTAATTTTTCCTCCCATGTACTGCACTTTTTCAGATCTAACGCAACCTGTAAATAATGTAAATAATATATTGAATTTTGGTGCAATAATACGAAAGTTTATATTGTATTTACTGAAGTTAATGTATGTCTATATTCTTATTGTTTAATTATTTTTTTTTTGACATATTTTTTAATTACGTAAATCAAATTACTTTATCTTTTAATTATTATCAATAATTTGTGATCAAAAATTATTGTTTTAATTTGATACCCATTTTACATATTTTTCAAATAATAAATATTACATTTTAATCATTGTAAATATTGTACAATTTTCATGTACTGTTATTATTATCATTTTTACTTATTAATGAAATGTTAAAGACACCTTTTAAAATATCTGTAATATGTATTATATATAAAATAAAATAATAAAAATTATTTTATTATTTAAAAATTAATATAAAACATTTAGAACTATATTCAAATACTTTAATAAACTATTTTGTATATTCTTTCACATTAACGGTATGCAAACACAATTATTTTGCAATAAAAAGTGGTTGTTATAAAAAATCATAATGTGGTTTTGATGTTTAACTAACCATTTCATCGTCTGGCTGAACATATTGTTTTATGAACTGAATTAGAATATCATTTTGCATTTTTTGTTGCGAAGTATGATTAAAAGATATTTTAATCAAAAATTTTATCCAATCAGGTGTTCCATCTACAAGTATTAACCGTCCAATGAAATTCTTAGCTTCTAATAATCTTGCTAATTCGATAGCAATTAAGGATCCAAATGAATAGCCCACTATTAAAAATTCTTTTTGATCTTTCATTTTCTCCATTACATACTAAAAAATAAACATAAGCATATATGACATAGTATGTAAAAAAAAGTGTTAGAATGTGTATAATCAAATATTATTGTTTAAATACACAACAATTTAAATAAAAATATCAAACAGATTATAATTACAGGCAAAAGATATGCAGCTGATTTCATTATTGAACGAGTAACATCCGGCATATTAATTGCACCGTGTTGCAAACATATTGCCAAAGATTTAATTTTCGATTCTATCGGTTTATATACGCTTGCAGATCCGTCGATTCCTGGTATTAGAAATATTATGTTTCCAGCAACTTCCCTTTTTGTATCAAGTTCTACATAAATATTTGGATTTAAATCAGAATCCTTAAGTTTTTTTGTAAACATTTTAGAATTGTCTAAATTATTTGTAGCAGCTTCAGTAGCATACATCTTTTCTTGCTCGGTTGAATTTTTCATTTTTCTAAGCGCAGCAAAATTGAGATTCCGAATATCTTGTTCTGTCAATAAAATATCAAATTCTCTCTCTAAGGTTTGTTTAATTTCTACTGCCATCATTGAATCCACGCCTAGTTCAGCCAGTGATACATTTGGCGCCACTATGTTTGAATTTTTCAGACCTATTTTAAAATTGAAATATTTTGATTTGATTTTAATCAAACATTATTTTATTTTAAAACAATGTAATAATTATTAAATCTTACATTTCTTGTAATATTTTTAATGCATAATGTTTTGTTATAAAATTTTTATATTACAGTTGCTACATAAAC
>JBCEZW010201159.1:0-11320 GCA_039654385.1 Cataglyphis altisquamis | reverse complement strand
ATATACAGGATGGACCAGTAACTCTTGTCACCTCAAATATCTTCGAGTCTAGAACAGTTACGACAAATTTTTTCTTACAAAGGTTTTATAGTTTCAAACGGGTCATCAAGTGGTGGTTTTTATTAATATTAATATTAATATTAATATGTTATTAATATTAATTTAAGGGCTAACACTTATGTAATCAGCTGAAAAAGAAGTTTATTTTTGGGATTTTTTTTTTTTCCTGAATTCGTGCTATTTATTATTTCGTGCTATTAAAAAATGAGTTTGATAATTTTATTAGGCATGTCAAAAAGTATAAAAAATAATTTTTTCATAATTAAATTTTATAAAATGATGGCTCTGCAGGAGCGTGAAGGAGAGCCGTTTGGCAAGATGGCCCACGGCTAGCAGCATAAATGTAGTAATTTTTGGTCTAACACAAAAAAACAATTTTTTTCATTTTTTTACTCCAATACCTAGAGAAATACGTAGTCGTTTTTTAAAATATTAATTTTTGATAAAATGACGGAGTTAAAAAAAAATCCATTTTTTACAAAAAAAGTCGAGTAAAATCAGTTGTAACTCAAAAATTTTTTAACTTATCCAAAAAAACCTCCGTATTTCTGCAGAAAATTTAATTTTTTAGGTATTGTTAAAATTTTAAGTCGGTTAAAATTTAAATTGGTTAAAAATTGTTTGAGTTCTACTGCTAGCCAATTTGAAAATGTTATTTTGAGAAACACGCGTTTAAAGTTTTAAATGTTGATATTTTTCATCCGATTAGCGTCTTTACAACAGCTGTAGTGAGAGTTATATTAATACATCTGAAAGAAATAGAGTACTCATGATATCTATACCTTTATTGGAAAGCTTAGAATCGTTACAGATATCTGCAAGTAAAAATGTTTGTATCCTATAAACCCTAAATGTTTCGAAGTACCGCGTGCTCTAGCAGCACTATGTGTTTGGCACGGGTGCCTATAACTTTGGGAAAAAACTTTTTATTGCTACAAAACCACTTGCACTTCATTTTTAACACCTTAAAGTGTATTACAAAAAAAAGAATACGATTTTTTGAAAACTCTACATAGGTCTTACCCCTTAACTATTTTTTCTATAAATTTTTTATGATTAATATATTAATCGACAGTCTTGTAATTTACTTAACTAACGTTTTTTGACGCTTCTCTATCGAATTACGCAAAAAAATAGTTGTCCCGTTTAAAAAAATGGAGTTGACCTTGAGATCTCCGAAGCGCCGCCACTCCGATAAACTGTGTTACTACCATTCAATGGTCCCTTTAAAACTATAAAATTTTTGCAGGAAAAAATTTTTCATAACTGTTCTAGACTCGAAGACATTTAAGGTGGCAAGAGGTCCATTCTATATGTATGTGTGTGTGTGTGTGTGCGTGTGCGTGTGCGGTGCGTATGCGTGCGCGCGCGCGCGCGTGTGTGTGTGTATATACAGAGTGAGTCTTTTTAATCTTAACAAGCAAATATTTCAAAAATATGCAATTTTATAAAAAATTTTTTAAATAAAAGTTGTAAGATGTTAAGGGAGACTTACGATAGTGACCTTAGTTTGTCCTTGGTTTAACCTTGGGATCTACTTAAAATCAGAAGACGGTTAACCTAATTTTTTCAAATAGAACCTCCTATTTTTCATGTTCTTATAGTTGATCAAGCACCTCAAAAGAAACAGAAAATTACTACATCTACGCCATTGATTCTGGATAGCTCTAAAAGTAGAATTAGAATAAAAAATGTATTTAAAAAATTCAAAGTGACCTCGACCTGAGCTTGAGGACAGTATGTCGAAATCAGCCAAAATCATCATCTTTTCTTTGTCTCAAACTTAATTGCTTTAAGATAGTGGATTGACTTAATCTTCACCTGTTAACTTTTGAGTTTCATAACTCAGGAAGTACTTAATAAAAAAATATTTTATTATAGTGTTTTGGAAAGATCTTCAAGTCATTTATAGGAATGACTTGAAAAATAGGTGGTTCTATTTGAAAAAATTAGGTTGACCTAATCCAGATTACCCTATCACTTTGACCGTCTTCTGATCTTAAGTAGATGTCCCAAGGTCAAATCAAGATTGTACGTCCTCCTCAACATCTTACAACTTTTATTTAAAAATTTTTTTTGTAAAATTGCATATTTTTGAAATATTTGCCTGTTAAGATTAAAGAGACTCACCCTGTATATAATATGTACGTATGTATGTATATATACAGGGTGTTCTGCAAAGATTGTGCCAACGCTCGTGAGCGAGTAGAGGACAGTAAACTGAACAGAAAAGTTTTTTACCATTTTGCAATTTTTGCAATAATTATTAAAATATTAATTAAAAAGTTGGCGAATGAGCACGCGTTTCGCGCGGCTATTGTGCAACTAGACCATTGGGACGTACGCTTTAGAGCGTGACAGCGCCGAGCTGAAGGACATTATGTATATACAGGGTGATTCAAAACAACCTGATATTCTTGAAATGTCATATTCTTGAGGGAATTCTGATAATTTTTCTCTTCACAAAATTTTATCCGAACCTAGTTTCTGAGTTATAATTGATTAATAATTAGCTATTTGAGAGTTTAGTACAACAGATAGACAAGGATGGCGCAACACGTGTCCTTCACAATTTCACAATAAATATCACACATTATTATTTTTGTTACAATACTTTATTATCACTCACAAATATATCAATTTCCACACAAATTAAGTCATAAAATTTTACGATAATGAACGAAATAATATTTATTATGAAATTATGAGTCGTGATGCGTAGTCCCTGCCTGCCCATTGTATCGGACTCATAAGTAAATAAAGACTTATAACTATTTTCAATTATAACTCAAAAACTAAGCTTTGGATAAAATTTTGTAAAAGGAAAAATTGTCTCGAAACTCGCTCAAGAATATAATATTTCAAGGACATCAGGTTATTTTGAATTACCCTGTATGTATGTATGTATATATATATATATATATATATATATATAATGAGAATACTAGTATTTAAATGTATGATATATAAATGTCAAAAATATACCATAATAGATTGCACGATACATCTATCAAAAAAGTAGAAATCCATACGCGGCGAAAGAAAAGCGTGATAATGTTTCTTAGTTTGTTGTGTAAACTAATAATAATAAAACATAAAAGGAGCAAAAAAACAATATTCTTAAAGTGATTTTTTATAGGTAAAGAGAAGAAGAATGTTCATTTAAGAGCAAACAATCCGGAGAAGAAAAATTTAAAGCTAAATGATATTAGCTACAGATCTTGGAGATTGGGTAGTTTGTATGAAAATGATAACAACGGTATGAAACTTTTATTGCATTTAATTTAAATATGAGAAAAATTTCTGACATTTCATGTTTGTCTAATTTACTTTTTTATTCTGCTTATCTATTACTAACTGTTTTGCCATTTCGCAAAAATAGTAATTATAGGTACATTTTGTTATACTGCGAGTATTAGCAATACTGTTAATGGCGTTCCAATATGGGTAAGAGTACACTGTGACGGTACAAATTTATGACGTAACTAATTTTGTCATCACTTCTTGCATGGGCGTCCGCAGGGGGGTGCAAGGAGGGGAACATGCTCCCTTCTGGAAAATGAAAAAAATTCATAATCATAATTCATTTAATATTTCCAATGTCTATATTCCTCATTTAACAAAAAGAGAAGAAACAAAATAAGTAGTGTGGAAATAAGCACGTGTATGGAAACTTGCTTATGGCAAACTGCTTGATCCTAGCATCTAGCGTCTCAAGTTTTCTCAAGCTAGTTTTAGTTAGTCACGCCTAAAAAAAAATCTAGCTTATGTGAACATGGCAGCTACATTTTGCCTAACGTTTGTTCACAAATAAATACACGAAATAAATTAGCAATATATATTTCGTCTAACGCCCGTTTAGCGTATAATATTATTTATATACGCGTATGAGAAATAGAGAAATATGCTAGCTAATGCGTGGATAAGTCATGCTACAATTATATGTCTATGAGTGACTATTTTCAATATCTGTTAACTCTAAGTGACCGTTAAAACTTGTCGAGAGAAATAGTCCATTCTATGATTTCACAGCGTTACAACTAAGCCAGAAGTGCTCACGATCTGCACATTTCAGATTTCAGATTTCGGAAAATAAGCATTGATAACCAATGCTTATTGTCTTACATGCTTAAAGCTGCCAAATTCGTTCCTGCAATTCAACGTAAACTCCTTTATCATTGTCAGTTACTACAGCAACCGTAGAAAGATCGTTCAGCACATTACGGAGAGTGCAAAAACATGGCTCCGCTCTATAATATCTAAAATCGAAAATTAGTGACTTGTGTATATTAAGCATTCATAGGTAAATGATTGCAAATGATGAAAAAGGATTTCTAAATAAAATTAGAGACAAATTTAGTCAGAATGAAAGAAAAATAGTGTTTTTTCATTAAAATTTACTTAAAATTATTTAAAATGATTTAAAAGCATCCCGCAATATATACGAATTATATATATACGATTTTGGCTTTAGGTAAAATCGTTCGAAACTTTGAGATTTGATAGATATTGATCTCCTGAATAAAAATGTAAATGGGTTCGAAGTTCGCTATTGGCTCTTTTTAAAGTTACAGCTGCTGGAAGCTTATGAACCCTGATGATTGTATACGCTTATGTGTATGTGTACACTAACTGTTGTATATGAATATATTAGTATGAATTATATTAATATAAATTAATATGAATATTAGTGTGTGTGTGTGTGTGTGTGTGTGTGTGTGTGTGTGTGTGTGTGTGTGTGTGTGTGTATGTATGTGTGTGTTTGCGCATGGTGTGTGCGTGCGTGCGTGTGCGCGCGCGCGTGTGTGTATGTGTTCTTCCTTTATTATATTCAATAGTATAAAATTATTTTATGAATACATAATTTTTATGTGACATTTATTCTATTCATTTTTGACAAAAAGATAAGCAAAACAATGAATAGATTATTCATTGTTGTCAGACATTGGATGCAAACTGCTGAAAGCATATTATAAGTGCGTTCCGTTTTTATAAGTTTGCAACAGCTTTAATGTACACGAAATTAACATGGAACGCTATTAGCAGTACATTTACATGACATCAAGATTGCAATACTCGCAGTACACGGAACGCACCTTACATCAAAAATTAAAAAAGCAATAATTTATAAATCACTGAAAAATGCTATTTCATGGATAGTTATGTATTTGTAAATAATAATTTATTACGATAAATGCTATTTTGAAATATTTGACATAAAAAATACAGTTTTAAATTAATATATTTACATTATTTAATATGATTACATTAATTAATATAATAATATTAATTAATATGGTTACACTATTTTAATAAATTATTATTAAAATAATTCTAACTTAATCATTTGCACGAAAGATGTATTACATTTGATAAATTTTGTTCAGTTTTTATTTATCAAAAGAATCTTAAAAATATCTTTAATTCGTCTTTTAGACGAATCTTTTACGGACATGTTATATAAGTAAGAAAACAAATATTAGTGCTTTCTTTAAACATAATCTTTCTCTAACTATTAGATATTATAAATTCATTTTGTTTATAATATATCTCTCCGATAAAATTTAAATTTGAGAGGTCAAATGCAGCAAAAATATCTTAAGATTAATATTTTCATATCTTAAGATTAATATCTAAAAATATCTTAAGATTAATTTAATTAACATCTATCAATTAAGAAATTGTAACAAAATGATAAAAAAAAATATTATGTTATGCAGGTACTATCAGTGAGAATGCGGAATCTCATAGGAATTCATTTAATTCTACCAATGCTCAATGCGAGAACATAGAGTATTCCTCCACGCTGGTAATTATATGAAGAAGTTACATTGCACCATTGCGTTAGACATTAATTTTTCTTTGAAAATTGCAGAATTTGATTCAGATAGATAAGCAGAAGAACGAAAAAAAAATTAATGAATTTCCGACTGAATTAACAATGAGCTTGCAATACCTACCCTGCGATAACATCATCGGGAAGCTTATTATCGGAATCGAAGTGCGTTTTAACATAAGTCAATATTCTATGTGCAAACAAATTACGCAAGAAAATATTTTTAATAAACAATAAAATAAATATTAAAAATTGCGCTGATGATTTTACAACTGACTCATTAAAATAATTGAATATATTTATATCTTGCACAGAATAAAATCATTTAAAGAAAATGGAACTTATCCTGTTTTACAGGCATTGAGTGGCCTTCCTCCAAAGCAATATAACGGTACATTAGAACCTTATGTAGCATTGAATATTGTGAAACAATCATGGAGTCATAGGAAGCGACAAAAATTGCACAGTTTCAGAACAAGGAGCATTAGACAAACTGCTAGCCCAATTTACAAAGAAGCTTTCGCTATTGCGAATGTAAAGCCGCAAGAAGCCAAGGTAAATTATTATTTGTTATACGATATATTATACATTTAAGTTTACATTAGAAAAAAAGTTATATTTTTCAGTCGATTAATTTTCTGATATAAATTGATATTTTGCAAAGATATAATACAGCGCGTTTAGATATATATGTGTGCGATATTAATTTGAAATATATATCAATATGTAAAGGAATAATTATGGTATGCAAATAATACTTCTGCGACAAATAGAATTGTTTGGAGGGAGATTATTGGTTATTTAAAGGAATAAGAAAGCCAATTGTTTTGAGTCAATCTTTGAACAATTATTTTATTTTATAGGAATGGATTTTAGATATCACTGCATATGATCACGACAGATACGCAAATCACACAGAATTATCTTCGCTTAAAGTATTGCTAAAAGACATGAAGCAGGTCTTCTATAGCCCAGAAATTCATTTATTCAATTATAGAATGAAACCCTCCCATCAGGTATATTATGATGTACAATGTATGTACATACATATGAGAGGTACATACACAGGAATGCCTAAAGGGATTACATACTTTTAAGGTCTAAAATTAGATTAAAGAAATTAAATAAATTTTTATTATGGGTAAAATTATATTTTATTAAAAAATAAAAATATATGGTTTGTAAAGTAATTTTTTGAAAATATCTCGCCAAAGTAAAAAATATCAAAAATTGATATTTCCTGGCAGCTATTTTCCCGAACAGTATTTGTGAAAAAAAGTATCTCTACCTTTTCTCATTTGAAACAAAAGTTTTCCGTTAAACTAGATGAAAAAAACTAGTATTTGTCATAGAATCTATTCGATTTATGATTATGATTTTTTTTAATAAACAAAAAAGACTTAGATTTAGGTAAAAAATTGCATTTTTTGCTACGAATCATTGCCATTTTTTAAAAAATCATTATTTCAAAATCAGCTATGACAAGTACTAATTTTATTTATCTAGTTTAAGAGAAAATTTTTGTTTTTTATTTGAAATAAGAAGGAATGGAGCTATCTCTGATACTTCCTTTACAAACACTGTTTGGAAAAATAGCTGCCAAGATCTCAATTTTTGATATTTTTTATTAAAATTTTGGGGAGATATTTTTAAAAGACTATTCTACAAGACATGTATTTTTATTTTTTAATAAAACATAATTGTACTTACAATAAAAATTTCAATCTATAGTACGGAGAGAATGACCATGCTTCGCGCAGTTTTAGACGAAGTGAGGATAAGATGAGAGAATCCAGCGCGCTATTTTAGTGCGGTATTCATATCGATCATGTATCGCAGAATAATACCGCTGCAAATGACAACGTTAATTCTTGTTTGAGAAATGACGTTATCATTTACAGCGATATTATATTCTGAGATATATGATCGATACGACAGTGAAACATTTGTTCGATGTGCGTTTTTTTTATGCACGTGAGTCTCCTCTGTTCACAGCAGCATCTGGCTTGTAAGCTACAAGATCAGTTTGGAGACATGAAAAAGACAGACAAATCGAAAATTGCTCAGGCGGGATCTGACCAAACCGGACAAAAAGTATGGTCGTTCTCTCTGTGAACACAATATATATAGTTTTAAGTATATCAAAGACATGTAACCCCATATCACGTGAATTTATGCACCTATCGGACATATGCATTTCTCATATGCCTAGGTTGCATTCCATAATTCAGAAAATCTATAGTGCACGTGACATGAATAATGTGCTCCATAAATATTCCGACATGTGCCTAAATTCATATATTAAGGCATTTCTGTCCCTATAAGTGTATGTACTTATTATACATATATATATATATATATATATATATATATATATATATTTTATGCAATAGTATCTTGTTCATATATATTGTGTATAATTTATTATATATATTTTTTAGGAGTTTGGCAATATTTTATTAGCCATAAGCTATCTGCCTACTGCCCAGAGACTGACTATTAATATCATGAAATTGCGTAACATCATATTTACACCAGTGATATCCAATTTAAATAAATTTAGTAAGTTAACAAGAAAAAAAGTTACGTACGCAAATGCGTCTCATAGATATATAGGATAAATCAGCCCTTGTTATGAGAAATAGCATGGAAAGTATATAAAAGACAAAACTTCTATCTCTTTTTTTTATGCGTGTGGGAATTGATAGAGGAAAAAGGCTGTGGTGAAGATAAAGCGTGCAAATGCCTCCTTTCATGCATATGTATTTCTCATTTGTTTTGTGTATCCTTGTGTATCCTTTTTACTTAAGCAAAGATAGAAATAGCATTGTAAGAATCGCTATCCTTCATATTCCGTTTCGACGCTGCTTTTCATGGCAGGAGCCGCTCTATCCTATGTGTCTATTTTTTCTTATTTATTCTTTATTTCATATAGCTATTCTTTTGTAATACTAAGAAACTGAAATCTTACATATCACATCACATCACATATCAATCATATCACATATAATTGTACCGAAGCAATTTAAGTAACAGCGTAGTGTGATTTTGGAAATTCAGCAATTTTTAATTTTTTAATCTCTTTAGCCTATACATACGAGCTAATAAATTAATGCTAATATTAAATACTTCAAAAGTATGTAAATTTTAGGCGTACTAGAGAAGTACACCTAAAAAATTGGCACCTATTCCTAAATAGCACCACTTATAAATGCATTTACTATATTATATTTAGATCCCATCTAAAAAACGGATTAATTATAATATAGATATTGATCTTGATCGAATCCATCTAAATATAATTTAGATTGTGACCTAAATTGCATCCTTAATACCTCAATTCTAGTTTCAAATCATTTGTTATCGTATATGAGTTTAGACAAAAATTGTTTTTTTAAAGCTATTTTTCTATGTTTCTATAGGGAAACAGAAATTAACTAGTAAGATTTATTATTTCAACTCTATTTATTTATAGTAATATTTATAGCAATATTACATACTTTTGTATTTAATATGTTAGCATTAATTTATTAGCTCGTATGTATATATATATATATATAGGTTAAGGAGATTAAAAAATTAAAAATTGCTGAATTTTCGAAATCACACTACGCTGTTGCGTAAATAGCTCCGGTACAATTATATGTGATATGATTGTAAGATTTCAGTTTCTTAGTATTACAAAAGAATAGCCATATAAAATAAAGAATAAATAAGAAAAAAAAATGCTTACTAACAGATCTTTAAAAAATTACACTTTTTTATATTTTTACGTTGTTAAATGTAGATGTTGCATTTAAAGAATGATATTATAGCTTATGTCGAAAATGTATAGTAAAAAATAATACGGTGAATATTATGGAAACAATGAACACATGAATCATATGCTAGAATTTAAAAAATAAATCTAAATATTGTAATTTATATCTAAATATTTTAATTTATATAAAATAATTAAAAAATAATAAAAGCCTATAATATTTCTAAAATTAAACTATGATATACTATTTATTTCAGTCATAATAAATAGTATATTATAGTAATATAATAATATAATAAATAATATAGTAATATAGTATATTATAGTAATAAATAAAACAATTTATGAACATAATTTTATTTTTTAAATCTGACAAAATATTTTTTTTCAGTATGCAATATGTGAATGTGATTTTGACAATCTATGATGCGATGTAGGAAACTTTTTACCTAAATAGCATCGATTGCTTACGATTTCTTTTTTTTTATACTTAGGAGTTAGTAAAATTTGGAAAGTTTTCCAAAATATTTTCCAAAAAAAAAGAAAATACTCTTCTCCTTATAATTGCATAATTAAAATATATATTAATGATATTTTAAATATATTTTTTAATGACTTTGAAATATATACACTACTAAAAAAAAATAGGGAAGACTTTTCATATTCTAAAAATTGGACTATTTTCAAATCGCTGAAAAGCGAAAAATTATTGTAGACACAAAATTAAAAAAGCATTTTGAAACTTGAAGTTTCAATTTGTAGGCAAAATGTTATGGAACTTGACATAAATTAAAAAAAAAAAATTTATCAAATTGTAGAGTATCAAAAATACATAATTTTAAAGAATAAAACAATGTGTTTCTTTTTTAAAACACAAAATAAGAAAAATAAAAGTTTTTAATAACCAATAGCACGTTAAAGTTGAAACTTCAAGCTTCAAAATGCTTTTTTAATTGTGTATTTATGATGACTTTTCACCGAGTATCGACATCATTTAAAAAAAATACAGGTATAGTTTCAAAATTGTGTAACTCAGTCAAAAGAAAATCGTTAAAAAATTTTTAAAAAGCAATTTGTAGGTAGAATATTGTAGTTTATGGAACTTGAGTTGAATTTTTCAAAAGAAATTTTTTTATAAAGCTGCAGAGTGTCAAAAATATGTATTATAATTTTAAGGAACAAAACAGAATATTTTTTAAAGCACAGGACAAAAAAAAATAAAAAAAAAATTTTAATTACTGTAGCGTATTAGAGTTGAAACTTCCGCTTTAGAATGCTTTTTTAATTTTGTATCTACGATAATTTTTTGTTGAGTTTCAGCGGTTTGAAAATAATCTAATTTTTTAAGGTATGAAAAGTTCCCTATTTTTTTTTTTATTAATGTATATAATATCTTCGTTTGAAAATGATGCCATTTAGGAAATTTTCCTTATTATTACTTTAAAACAAGAATATAATGTACAATAAGATATAATATACAATATATATATATATATATATATATATATATATGTATATATATAGATATACAGGGTGTCCGAAAATTCGCGCAACGCCCTTTAAGGAAAGATAGAGAGTGTTATTCTGAACAGAAAAGTCCTGTACCATTTTTTTTATAACGCTTAATAAAAGAGTTATTATTGAGTGAAGTCTGGCCTATCATC
>JBCEZW010201015.1:0-11446 GCA_039654385.1 Cataglyphis altisquamis | reverse complement strand
CATCATCATCATCATCATCATCATCATCATCATCATCATCATCATCATCATCACCATCATCATCATCATCATCATCAATAGAAAATATGAATATAATTCAAAGCAAAAAAACACATGTTATTAACACCAGCGTGTTCAACAATAATGAGACAATAATATTTGCTAATCAATGTCCTTCATAGATATGTTAAATAGCACTGTTTCATTTTTAGTGACTGACAAGGTATTCTTGTACACACACAAGAATAGAAAACATACCCCAACACACATACAGTATGTAAAATGATTAAAAAACATATCCAGAATTTTTCAAGTATTTTGCCAAAACTACCATCCCCACCACTTCTACAAAACCCTCTCATAATCATTATAATTCGTAAGAAGAGTAAAATGCGCAAATTACTCTGAGGTGAGGTACATATCTTATTCCTCTCTAAAAAAACAGACAAAAAACAACCAGACAAGTTACATTCATCAAAACAATCTAAATGTTGCTGGTATTAAGAGATACGAATAAGAAAACATATAACAGACAAGACCACATATAAAAGATCAATCTTAGTTGTAGCAAGTGTTTTATGTATCCCGTTTCCCCCTACATTTAAATGGTTTGATAAATAAACCAGACCTATATACCTAAAATGTTTTGAGTCTTTTCAACCAAAAGCCAACTAACCGCGCGTCAAACGAGTTATTATTCTAGCTACCCTGTTATCGTTCAGACTAAACCGAAAAGGGTGAAAAATAGACGACAGTCTCGATAGGGATCGACCTCTACTCTTCATAAACACGAAATAAATCACGTATAAGCCGCACGCAGAGCTGGTGATGCCCTGCAGGATTCTTGGATTATGTTTACAACTTCGGCTATTGTTAGTGATAAAATTTTGAATATCAGGGTACAAAGAAGCTGGAAACCCAAAACTATCAAAATATTCAGCCCTCCCAAACCCGTTAAAATAAACACTAACCCAGTGTTTCCCCGCACCAGTGCTGTTATCCGTGTTGATAATAAACGCACTTGGTCGCCGCGAATCGATATTTATTGGAAGTCTGTCTTTCGAGAAAACACCTCTAAATATTCTTCTAGCACGCGTATCATCATCTAAAATCTTTGCGATATCGAGACTGTTCATGATGAAAAATCAGTTAGTACCTGGCGGGCTCGGTCGATTTCGATTACGCTGTCTAGTTCACTGTAGCAAAACACTATGACAGGCTCACTCAGAGGGGTAGAGAATTTAAGCTCCAGCCGCAGCGACTCGCTCTTCACCAGTTCGAACTGGTTTCCATACAAAAGAGACGGAGACAAGTCAAACCCGAATAGAGTACACCCTTTCGCGTAGGCATCGTAATCGAGTCCGTTACCCGTGTCCTTGTTCACCAGACCGGCAGCTAGCATTAGGCTGTGAAAGGCCCGCACGTACTGTTTACTAGCAAAACTAGGGGTCAGTGCTTTAGAGGGGATCTGCTTTCCGTTCATGTACAAAGCTAGATAAGACAGATCGAAATGCTGGAAATGGAAAGGATTCTTTTCGTAGCTGCCGTTGTAAGCAGAACTCTCCACAAGACCTAGGATCAGTTTTGTAGGGGTTTGCGACAAAAACAAATTGTCTTGCACTGCGCTCAAATTGCCTTTTGGAATAGCAAATGTTTTATGCACCACTCGCTTCATCGGATACTTGCAGCTTGAGATAAGAAGTGCCTTCTCGTGAGAGAGGGCCACGGCAGGATTCAGCTTGATTTTTCTAACGTACAAGGACGCGTGAGTAATCACGCTTTTGAACCCCTCCGCTTCAGCCATCAGATTAAAGGCATCTTTAGAGGGAATCAGTCTGAGTTTCACATCGAAACCATTAATCAAGTACCGCTCCTGGTGCATAAAATCCAAATGCAGTTTTCCCATCATATCCACTGTCTGGCTGTCTTTGGTTAATGTCTTCCTTTTTTTAAATCCCGCATTACCATCCCCTTTCGTCTCCAACTCCCCGGGTGTGTCGCCATAAAAAAACTCAGAGGTCAGATGACTCTCTTTCGCGCCCCGGTCGTAGTTTAGCAATGTTTCTATAAAACTCCGGAACGGGTACACATTCTCGCTGGGTGTGACCAGAACATCGTTCAAGGTCATGTCCACTTGCGAAAACAACGCGTGTAACCAAGTGCTGACAGGGGCTACGTTGGAATCGTCGTCTAAATCGGTCCCGTCTGGTTTGACGACTTTAGCTCGAACGTGTAAGAAAGTGTTATGTAAATCCAAATAATCAGACGTGCCTCCGCTAATCGAAAATTCAATAGGACCTCCACTCGACAGCGTTGAAAGAGGGTGGTACTCTACGAACAAACCATCCTGCACAGCTGTCTGGGTAACGGGCAGGGAGAATAAATCAAGACCGCTATGAACGCTTTCTGCCGAATAAGGGTGAAGGAGGGCCATTTTAAATTATCCAAAAATATCCCGACTGGTAGTTGTTCTTCGCTTCTTCGGTGTTTTGTGAGATGTCACGGCAGCTCTTCGTCGTTTTATACGCTTTTTACCGCGACCAGGCGGTGGTGGGGGCGGTGTGAAGGATGTTAAACCACTCACGGCTTTGTTGATTAGCCGCTTACCGCTCTCTCCTGCGCGGCGACGAAGCGCTGTTTTGACATTTTGACCTGAAATGACGTCAGAGGCGACTTGCGCGCCTGTTTTTAAACCTTCTCTTAGTAAACTTTTCGCGCCTGTTTTCAAAATGGGGAAAAGTCTTCTCGCCACTCCGCCGAATATACTACCTAACCCTCTACCCCTCTGGTGGTTGCCTCCAACAAAAACCGGTAAGCCGTTTCCAGCCTGTAAACGATAATAATCATCGTAATATTTCTGAGTGGGTCTAAATTCAACCCCTTTTCTCATGATTGTTTACAATCCGTCGAATCTTTTTTTACGAAAATGGAGTGTCACAATGGACTTCCCCGAGTCGAATGATAAAGATTTTCCCTTATCATCGGTTAAAAGGATTTCCACGGTATCGAAACGAAACAATTTGAGAGGGATGTAATTCGGTTTCTCAAATATATGATGCACTATTTCACCCGTTCTATTTCCGACAGGTACGCATCTCAACAAAGGTACGGAACTATCCCCTACTATTCTCGGCTGCACGAGATCGCAATAAACGTACACGGCTTCTGAACCCGGATTTAATTCAATCGGTTTCGAGCTTATACTCGCTGTATGACCTAAAATAAAATGTTGACTAAATTTCAAAATTCTGGCCAAAGCTGGACTGAGCACAACATATCCCTTCTTTTTATAGACTCTTATAAGCACTTTGCGGGTGGCTGAATTGTAAATAATTCTAATGTGACCTTGGAGACTTCTATCCAGCTTACCGTTCTTTTTCTGAGCCATGACTTTCACGAGGTGACTCGCTTCATAAAGCCCGGAAGGAATATATACGGTTTGTTCCTCGTGCTGATGGTTTACTCGAAACTTAAAATACATGTCATTTTCAGAAATATTGGTGTAGGTATTGCTGAATAATATTTCAGATAACCCGACCTCGTAGTCATCGTTTAATTCTAGCGCTCGAGGTAATTTAGTGAAAAAATGACCTGGCTTGTTATTGGGGAAAAAACCCATGCTACTATTCGAGGGTAACACTAAATAAGACATTACGAGGGTTTTTTATTCAAGGTCGGATTGGGAAGAATATACCCTAAACAGCTACTGAGCAGAGCAACCCACAGTCTGTCTGTCTCTTTATCACGGGTGAGGTTATATAAAGCGACAGAGACTACTATCAGTACTATTATCATCTGACACAAGAAAACAATTTCACCACGGGGGACTAGTTTACCAAAAACTGGCCAATGAGACGAATCTCTATCGGTGTTTTTTCTTTTCTCTCTCACCCCCTCGGTCTCTTCCATGGATAAATTAAAAAATAAAACTACTGAGTGTAAACAGAAAGATATGATCTCGGTATCCAGGAATTAAAAGATGAGTCGTACCCAAACCACTTCACAAAAATTTCTTTCCCCTTCTTTCGTTCTTCCAAAACAGCCTCTATTCTGTAAATTTCTTTCCCTCCCACTTTTTGAAGTTCTTGCTGGTAGAAGGTCCCGCGTAGGCGTTCGTTCCGATCGTCTGTGATTTCGTAAGTTGTAGGTGTTGTGGGAATAGACTCGGTGACGGTGAACAGCTCCTCCGTCCAAGACGGAAGATATGATTTTTTGAACGGTCTTCTCGCTTTACTTATACGGACTCTGTCACCGATAAGAAACTTTGGCTTATAGGTGCTCTTGGGAACGTCCTGACTATATAACGTGTACCAAACGTCATTCTGATTTTTTTCATTCACATCCACAGGACGTCTCTTGATACTCCGATGATAAGAATGATTGTAGCTTTCCAAAATTTTAGGTAACACTTCCAAATACCGAAACGAATTTTGACGGGTAAATGCTCGCCAAAGTCTAGATTTTAAGGTCCTATTTAGTCTTTCCACCACGGCACATTTGATGTCTTCGTTTTCTGAAGTGAAGAAATTAATCTTTTTTTCTTTCAAAAAGCATTGAAATTTTTTATTCAGGA
Organism: Cataglyphis altisquamis; assembly: GCA_039654385.1. Lineage (NCBI taxonomy): Eukaryota > Metazoa > Arthropoda > Insecta > Hymenoptera > Formicidae > Cataglyphis > Cataglyphis altisquamis. The sequence goes on along the minus strand of JBCEZW010201015.1, from coordinate 6,873 downwards.
ATTCCGAACCCTTGTCGCTTTGGAGTGATTTCGGTCTCCTTTTCGATTTAAGAATGGTCTTAAAAGCTGTTGTCGGGGTGTCCCCTGTTTTATTTTTCAAGGGTACAGCCCACGCAAACTTGCTTAAGATATCGATGCAAGTTAAGATATATCTATAATTGTCATTCTGAGTCTTTAAATGCTGAACATCGATAAGATCAACTTGCCACTGGTGGTCGATACCTCCGACAATGATCCGTCTGCGTGGAAATTTGTAACGCACTGGTTTATGTAGGGTGTACGCGTCCTGATGGGCAAGCCAAGAACTAACAGTCGATCGTTTTAGTTTGGTCCCGGATCTTAATGGATTAACACCACCATAAGACCCCGGCTGATTCGCTGTGTAATAGCGTTTGCTTAGTATTTTCTCTCCTTTCATTAGTAGGGGACCCAAGAGGGCGCTTTCTCACGTGGTTTGCGGGAGAGAGTTGTCGCAGCCCCCTTAATCGGGGTTTGTCTAATAAAACTCCACCTGTCAGGGTGACCTACCAAATCACGTGGTACATTCGAGTCGCGTAAAGCACCCGCAAACACATTCCACCCTTCGGGATTGATAGATTTCCGCTTACGTAAGGTGTCGTTCACGAGATCCAAAACGTTTGAATTAGGAACAACCACACCTCGATACTTTATTTCCCCCCTCTGGTTCCATTCGATGTCCGTGTGTTTTTGTAGAAAGTCGATTAATCTTTCTGCCTTTTTTCTTAGCGAGGACGGTACACTCTCTACGATATCTTTTGTTAAGTGGTCTGTTTCCTCCGACACGGGTGGTCTTATGGGTTTGACAGACATCGAGGGCGGCCGCGGACTATCGTCTTTTCTTTTCAGAAATTTCCACAGGATCTGCTGATAAAGCTCGGCTTTTTGTCTGGTATCGATATCATTTCTATTTAAAATATCCTTCATATCCTGATCGAGATCCCACAATTTGTCCTTGCTAATCTCTGTGATGGGGGATTGTTTCCGCGATTGAATAGAGTCTAACACACGTTGGTCAACGAGGATCATTTTCTTCGCGTGTTCCATCTCAAAATAATAAGAAAAACGAGTAGCTACAGATAATCAAAACTCTTTCCGATGATCGATTTACAAAATCTCACTAACCAGACTGCTGACAGCTCCCAGCACGGGAGGTAGGAGAACACTAAACAAATTTCCGCCTCTCTGTAATAGTTTTTTCTTCTGCTTGACCGACACACCCTTTTTTGCTAACACTCTCAACGTTTTCCTATGTCTGGACAGGCGTTTCTTTTGAAGTGAGCTAAGGGGCACGTTACCTTGCAATATATTCATCGCACACTCACACACGCTATTGATCAGGTCTGGTGAGGCGCCACTCAAAACAGCCTTTGCCACTCTGGGTTTGGTCTCTGCGAGCAGTTTTAGGACGGAGGCGTTACGTTTAATTCTTGCTGACATTACTTTTGAGTATACACGGTTTGTCTGTTAATATTGAAAACGTCTGTTCTCAGACGAAGATGATCCGGGGTATCCTGTCGAAGGTCGATTACCAAATAACCGTGAGCTCTCTCTGTAGCATCTTTAAAAGCTTCTTGAAGAAATTTTATTCTCCCGGGGTAAAGTTGTTTTGCAAGCGTTGTGATCTGCGAAGCATCACGTGGATTTTTGAATACAACGAGGTAATGCGCGTTCAAACTGATTGTGCGGTGCTCTTTATTTTTTGAAAACAAATTCTGCACAAGGTAAAAAACAGAGATGTTGTTGTGGTGTGATTTTTTGGTGAATAATTTTGTTACTCTTCCATCCGCTTCGGACATGAGGTCGTCTATTATGACCAGGCGATGCTCTTCCCCGTCCCAATACGAAGCATTAGGTAAACCTTCGATGAATGTAACCCCTTCTAATGTATCGAAACTTTTTTGCCATTCTCCATAACACCAAATGATTTTGCGAGGTTGCGGTACCATTGATTGATCTAATCGTTTTATGAATTCCATCACCCACACTGTTTTTCCGCTCCCAGAGGGTCCGGCTATAAGACAAGTGAAAGGGTGTTTAAAGCGAGGGTCCATTTCGATTATATAAGGAGAGGTTCTGTACTGATACCGTCTGCTCTAACCCTCCTTTTTATATAGAAATACGACAGACTCGCCCTCTTCTGTGTGTATGAATACACATGTGAATCTAATACGCGAAAACCACGATTGATTCCACTACCACTCTTTCTGGCTTCTAACACTTTCATGTACTTGTCTTTGGTTAGTTCATTCAACCGCTTCGATAACCCTTTACAGCTAGTTTTATATTTCCCCTCCCTAAAACAAATATATGTCTTTGAACACAGTGCTATCCCTCCATCTCCCTCGTACTCGAGTTTGAATAACCCAGGCGTTCGTCTTTCATACTTTTTCTGTAAGTCACAACAAACATAGGGTGTGAAAAGATCCCTTTTCTCAGTAAACTCTTGGTGGTGCTCTTGACACGCTACTCTTGGAAACCAAATGTTGTACTCCTGATAAAAGTCTTCCCTCAAGTGTGTTTTCACGAGGTTTCTAATATCGCTCTTGCTAAAAGAAACGTACAAACTATCGGTATCAGTCTGGAACAATTGATAGTCTGCTCTAGGAATAAAACGATCGATAAAATCGTAGTGAAACTCCAACATGCGGAGTTTGGCAGAGGCGTAAACACTCGACCCTATCTGTATAGGTAAAGTCCAGACAACAGTGCGTTTTGTAGACTCTATCTCATGCAAAGTTTCTGTTAACGGAGTCATCTTTCTGAATTGCTGACTATTGATTTTTCTTGAAATGGTGACACCATCATCAGTATAAGTCACATTCGTGTGCTTATCGAGAGATTCGAGTGTTTTTCCATACGCCGAATTTCCCATCAGTTTCATCGTCTCTGCCAGTATGCTGTTTTTAGGGTCTCTATCTCCCTCACGTCTAGCATCCGACACTTTTCTAACAAACTTAGAGAAACAAGCCTTCGACTCGTATTCGATAACTTCCTGGATATCATCGACAATAAGACCATGTTTTAGATACCATCTCAAGAGAGGTGTGCTTAACAAAATACCTTCCGCATGATAACTGCTGATCAAAGTTCGCCGTGGCTGTGTCAGCAATTTATTTTCGACGGCGTACTGTAACATCGTGTCACCGATATCTTCTCTCGAAACTAGTGTGTTTTTAAAAATTGGGGGCATATCCGCAAAGTAAGGGTATAAGTCGGGTGGAGTTCTAATACTGCATTGAACAAAACCAAAAAGCGTATCTTTGAACACTGCGTCTAAAATAGTATCTTTGGTAATTTTGCTACCTTTGAAAGGATTTTGCCGAGGAGGGCATCTTTTCAATAGAAAAGCGGCTATTCTAGGATCCTTCTTCATCTTTGTCCATTCGCATTCATAGATTTCAATCAAACTCACCCCAACTACATCCCTCAAATAAGCATTTTTCTCGGCAGTTTTCTTCCGTCTTTCCTCAAACCCCTCGTTGAATACGGTAATTTTCTCAACACAGCACGAATGCGCATGAATCCAGCAGCCTTGGAACTCGTACGCTATTTTATTTTCATCATCCCACCCGTCCACTTTGAATTTTCTTTCGTCACCCAAGACTTTTTCTCTCCCATTAAATTTATGGCGTATCGGGGCACCCTTCATTTCAGACATCCACTCCAACCATTCAAAGGCTGCCTGCCCATACCTGTCAGTTTTTTCGGCTTTGTACGCATTGACTTTTCGGCGTCGTACTGCTAACCCGGTGGGCATGTTCTGAGCCAAACACCACAGATAAAGAGAATTTGCGTCATAACCTTTTAAGGATTTGACTGGTTTCTCTCCCCTGATCAGTGTTTTGTCCTTCTCTGTATAACGCGTAAACACAATAGACGGGCCACCTACAACATTGGATTTTAAAAGACTATGTAGATCTTTGTTTCGTTCATTAAAAAGGGAAAAGATTACGTTTGTAGGAATAGTATTGAAAAGGTACCTAAGAGTAATCCCCGGGATTGATATGGCCTGTTTAAAAATATCCAAGCCGAGATCTTGATAAAAACCGACCTGACGTTCCAGGGCTTCCAACATCGGTTTCACATCGCGAATATTATACCATACGAGAAAGTCTTTCATCGTCGTCATACCTTCCTCTTTCCACACTTTTTGACAGTGTTGGTAATCCTCGGGGGAAATATCGGAATTTTTCAAACTGCTATGAAATGCTGACATGGGAGGGAGGGATGTGTCCTTCAACTTATTGAGACTATCGAAGTATTCGTAGGGGAAAAATCCTTTTTGTTCCTTTACGTTGTAGGCATGGAGATAATTGGAGTAACTGAAAACAGGCGCCAAATAATTGCTAACGTCTAAAAACTTCAGCTTATCGTTGGTTATTGAGAGGAAACTGTTATTCTTTTTTATAACTCTAAAATCTTCTGAGTTCATAAGTCTCTTAATGAGATATGATTTCAAAACGTTTAGATCGTACATTTTTGAGTTGAAGCCGATTACTATCATTTGATGCAGGTATCGATCTAAAATCGATTGAAGGTATTCGTTTTCACCGATACATTCATATGCCTTTCGAAAGACAGTCTGACTAAGAATAGCAAACGCATGGTCACTTATCTCCTCTAAATAGTCTACCATGCGGTTTACTAGATTTTGAGGATCACCTTCAGATACATAGCACTTTGGTTCCTCGTAGTCCGGAACGTTTGACGCGATGGCTATAGACATGGGTACGTGTCTAGCGGTGTACTTTGTACTACTCGCGTCGGCTTTTGGTTGAGGAAGACTGGTTTTTTCGAATTGGGACTCTATGTCGAACGTGCACCTGAAGGGGTATACATAGTCTCTGTCTACCTTAATTCCTGCATCGATTAATCTCTCTAGCTCTGTTGGAACAAGCTGGAAGACCCCTCCAGGATAAGTTTGATGCAATGTCTCCCCCTTACATCCACTTTCGTGATGTAACAAGTTATAGTGTTTGGAGAATAGCTTGTGGCATTTTGAACAACCAAAGATCTTGATGGCTTTATCAAGGTCTTTTATATAGCAAAAATGATCATCAACAAGTAAAACATACATGGTTTTAGGATATGAGTGCATACTTCTTCTATTTATAACATACCTCGGTGGAGCGAGTTCAATATCGTAAGTATACACAACAACATTTGTATTAAACAATTGCTCTAATGTGTCTAGTTCACCCAAGGTCACCCCTGAAAACTTTTCACCACAAGAGGAATACATACGAAACAATTGTTGAACACGTTCCCTCAGGTCGTTAACACTGTGTCCTTCAGACATCGCTAAACATCTAAAAAAACAAAGATTATCCTCATACAACATATGACGATGTTCATAGTCATATTGTAAGGTGTTGATGAATTTATTCTTTTTAATCGCGTTTGGAAGCTCGATATTACAACAGCCAATAGGATAGTCCTTCATCTTATTTACGTAAAACGTAGTGGAAAGTATAGCCTGAACTCTCCATTTTGTGTCTGGTCTGTGTTCATAAACAAATTGTAAATGGTCTTTATTGAGGAATGTGTCCATAAACTCTTGAAAATCTTTCCAATTATTAATAGTTTTAGGGATATCTAACGCTCTATTGTTATTATTAGACGCGTGAAAGAAACGATACTCGTGATCTTCCTTATGTTCTAAAAGGAAAGAGTGGCTATAATTTATCTTGAATCTAACGTTTTGTCTGGTGAATATTTCTTTCAATTGATCTTGTAGATGGGGCGAGCCCCATTGTATATTGTAAAACGATTGATAATATCCTTCTCTATAGTGTGTTTTGATAGAGTCAGTGTGTTCACCGATTAAGTTGGCAATTGTTTGATTCTCTTCGTTGTCTTCAAGATAAGATGTTGACAACAACTCAGATGGTTGTTGTGTTTGTTTTTCTTTCGGTTTTTGTTTTGTATGTCGCTTTTCTCTCCGTTTCTGATTCTTTAATTCCTGCTTTGTTATTTTTAGTTTTCTTCGATGATTCTTTATTTTTTGTTTTTCTATCGGTGAGCAATTTACATTTCTGTTATGTTTCATTAAATTATCTTTCCTACCGAATGTTTTGTTACATATCGAGCAAGGGTATTGAGAAGTTTTTTGGTGGGTATTTTCATGCCGAGACAAGCAATACTTTACACGAAAAGTAGCACCGCAAGTCGTGCAACTATACATGGTTACGTACTATTTGTGAGACAAAGTATATAAATAATAATAATAATAATAATAATAATAATAATAATAATAATAATAATAATGATATGTAAAAAATACTAATAACAATAATAAAAAAAAATAATACAAAATAATTTTTAAAAAAATTATAAAAAAATAAATAGAAAATTAAATAAAGATAATATAATATTAAGGGTTTTACATGACTTATCTCTCTTATTTCCTCTGATGATTATGTTGATGATCTGGCGAGTCTGTTGTGTTGTCGGTGGGTGGGTGAGTGGTGGTAGTGGTCGTGGTGGTGGTGGCGGTGGCGGCGGCAGTGAGAGGGATTGTTCACATTCTAGGCAACATCACGGGCTTTGTAGAGGACGGGTTGATTAAATCGGGGTTGTTCTGTCTGTTTGGAGGGTGAGGGAGGATAGAGGAAACATTACACTAAAATATTTCTTCAAACAAAAAAGGGGAGTGTAAGTGGTAAATACACGAAGAATTAATGATTATTCTATCTGAACTTGTAAGGAAAGAACAGAGAGAAATGAAATTAAAAAGAAAATAAAAAAATAAATTCAAATGCTACTAATGATAGTAATACTACTACTACTACTACTACTACTACTACTACTACTACTACTACTACTACTACTACTACTACTACTACTACTACT